>JADLZN010003840.1:0-25391 GCA_018155175.1 Sinocyclocheilus anophthalmus
ATAAAAAAGGTTTTTTTTTTTTTTTTTAAAAGATGCTCAAAAGGAAAGTGCAGCAACCATGAATGGCGCCAACACCACGTGACCACTTTAAGTATGCTGCATATGTTACCCAGATGGAGTTCCCGTGATGGTGGTTGTTGTGTTGTTGTGGATCCACTGCGAGGGGTGGAGTCGGCTTCCTCAAAAATCAAGTATGTGCATATCCGGTACTATATTGTGCGGGGCATGGTACTCAAGGTTGGATGTTGCCAGTGCCTTGGGATGTAGTTGTGGGAGGTCCAAGTTGTAATCATTATCGATAGGCCCAAATGAAGTCCACCGGGGGGGGGGTATGGTCGGAGATGCGTTCAGGGGGCCTATAGGGGGTAAAAGCCGCACGAAACAACTATTGGGTTGTCTCCTCTGCCCCCCCTTGCGCCTTGACTTTGTGGGTTCGTTTTTGACAGTCGCGGCATAACTCATGTGCCTGCGTGGGTGTCTGGGCTCAAATCGGGGATAGATAACAATGTCCGCTCTCCGTTAATCGCGATTAATTTGCAAGATGGATCCTGCGTATCCTTCGACTTCATATTCGGGATTTGAGAACTTTATTTCGAGTTCTAGGACTGAAGCTCCAAAAACTAACAGGTGGGTGACAAGGTAGCTGTACGATCTGTACGAGCTCTGCACAAATGTCTTTATTTGTAGGCAAATCTGATGTAAAATTGTTCGCTTTTACATTTATTTATACAATTTCGGAGATCTTTCATCCTGTTTTTAATATTTTTATCTTTGGTGTGGGCAGAGGTGCCTGGTTGCTAAATGCTAAGTGACATGTGCTTGATAAGAACTGTGATGAGGCACAAGAAAAAACAAAGTTGAATCTCAGTATTATCTCCGAATTACGATTATTTATTTCGGCTTGTAATACATTTATGATTTTACATGCATTATAGAAAATTTGAGTTGTGCAGTGATGTGTCAGCCATTTTGAGATATGCAGAGTGTTTCTTTTATATATTTGCTCATTTACTTTTGATTTGAATATGAGATCAATTCTTTTTTCTTTATATTATGAAGTCGTTCACGCTTCTCTTTGGTAAATGTTATGCTATTGTGGTAACTGCATATCAGAATTAGACTTTTCATCAAATGAGGAAATGTTAATGTGACGTGGGGTTTATCATTTATTGTAAACAAGAATTTTGGATTTGTATGTTTAATCCTGAAAATTCCGATTCTATTAACATTAATAATACTGATAAGCTAGAATTCTAAATATACTTTGAACAAGCACTGAAGGAAAATACAAGTCAATGCCATTAATGAAAATATATGCTAGAAATAAAATTACACAACATATTTACACCATATTTGTGTAAATATGTGAGTGTCTCTTATCCATGAAACCGAGTTAAAAGGTTGAAAAAAGTGAGATGACATAGGAAATGTAAGAGTTTACCCGGTGATTTTATGTTTTCTTAAATAAAGGGCACACACTATAAACAAATTAAAGTGTATTTTATATAATTACCTGATTTTTCTTTTAACAGAGAGAAATTCAAAAACACGTGCTTTTTAGCTGTAGGTTTCAGATATTTTCTCGAATGTTCCCTCACACACACACACGTGCCTTTCTCTGAAGCATCATCAGAAAACGGCCACACATTTTATTTTATTGTCCTCGACTAGGTTTATAATATCGATCGCCGTCATTTTTCCTTTTTGGTGAAAAATGAATTACAAAACACAAAGTTGTGTAAAACCTTAGATATGTCATTTGGAGTGATGACAAGGCAAAGATAGTCTTTGACATCATAAAAATGAATTGCTCATAATTTTAAATAATAAATTATCAGCAAGTGCATAATTGGCAAAGAATAAACAACAATTAGTAAAGTCTCATTACGTCTTTTATACTGTAATGGGTCTATTACATGTTCTACAAAGGAATTTTTTTTCTTTCTCTAAAACACAATACTGTTACAGAAATATGTGATTTATACCCCTGCACTTGGTAAAGTTAACTATACAAAATATATACGTGGAATCCTACATTTGTCTTTTTTTTTTAAAACTCATTTATTTTTTATTATAATACCAATACCCATTTTTTTATTTTTTATTAATCACACTCATTTTGAATGAATCATAATATCAAATTAAGTGATTTGCATTGTGACTGATTTGTCATTTTTATCTCCGAGAACAACAGAGATGCACAAGTGTAAGTCGTTTCATATGGGAGTACAAAGTTTAAATGATAAACTAAACTAATGGTGGTTTTATTTCTTCTGGTGTGTTATTAAATCACAAAAAAAGCAAAAGAGAGAATGGTGTTGACTCACCGGTTGCTGGATCACGGTTTCTGTTGTACACACCAAAAACGGCCTCTAAGCTCCATTAACTTTCTAGTGTATGTACAAGCATTTGTTCCTCGTAAATGTATGCGTACTGCAGAATGCACATTTAACAGTTAGGCTAAATATTATAAATGTGAGTGACATAACAGTAAATAATAACATTTCTGAAATGTTATTCATCATATCACCACTTTCAGTCTGAGTGGTGAATCGATCATGAAAGACCTCATCTTCTGTTATGTAAGTGATGTGGGGGCCCAACTGACTGGTAAGAGGTTTCATGCATGATTTTATAACTCACGAGTAGCAATCAGAAATTCAGTGGCTGTGAATTGGGTAAGCAGATATTTTGCTAGGCCTCTGGAGCTCATCATTTGGTGACATTTCTGCAGAGGCACACAACATATGTCAACAAAAATGAGTGACTCTCGGTTTATCCCTGTTAGATTGATATAGTTTTGATTTGATGCTTACCATACCATATCCTGGAGATGAGCTCGTGAGTTTTTCTAACCTAATAAAATCAATAGCCCTTCTGTCTCTGTATTATTAATCTCTAACATCATTCTTTGCCTATACATCGATAGATACGCTTTGCAAAATACGCCATGTAGTCCAATACTATATAGAATTAAAAACAAATCTTTTGTAGTCGGAACGCTCTCCCGCGACTAAATGCAAAGCACTGTAATAAACACGGACTAGTCTGGTGGACATTTTAAACAACTTCCTCATTATGCAGATTTCGCGCCTTTTGTAATAGAATGTCCGGTTTTCGGTAACATTTTAGATAATTGTAAAATTCAAACAAAAATGCGAACGAAATGTCCAGTCGTCTATTAAAAATCGGTCATTTTCTGCGGGGGGGTTTTTTTTCTTTTCTTTTTTTCTCTCCTTGTTTTCATTTAAGTGTGAGGCCGGTAGTCAGGTGACGCTGGCGTCAGCAGACTCCTCCTGTAGGGGAATCCCCTCAAACTCACGCGTGGATTTTGCTTTGGGTTTGAAAGAAGCCAATTTTTATGCTGTGTTGTGTTTTTTGGCCCTTGCGTGAGTCACTCGGAACGCATCACCGCAAGACTCTTACAAGAGTAACGTGAAAACCGTTTGGGGGAGAGGAGGTCGGTGAAGTAAATTATTGCAAGGTAACAGAGAGACAATTGTGCTGATTCCTAATCTGTGAGAACATACTTTTTTTTTTTACATTAATTGTTTGATTCGAAACTATTTTACGGGATTTAGAGTACAAGCTTACTTTATGCGTGCAGATATTGTGATAATAACGAGCTGACCTCGATGCGATAAAAGCGGATTAAAAAATTTCGACTAAAACTAATGAATTAACAAGAGCGGAAACTCAGAGGCCCAACGGCGCTTTAAACGTTATCGTAACGTCAAGTCGTGAAGCAGGTTAACTAACTAGCTAGCTAGTAGTCGAAAATGTTCAAATATGTTTTTAATGCAACACGTTAACATATTGTGTCTTTTTAATAAATCTGGCTTTGATGTCTGAATGGGTTTTTCTCTCTTGACTTTAACGGTGTCTGCAAATATGCGATTAGCTTGTAAAGCAAATTAGCTAACAGTTAGCTAAACGGTATTTTCGATACGTGTGTTGCTCTGTATAATAGTGTCGCTTCGTGATGGGTGGGAATTTTCCGTTGAGCGGTACTTGATGGTGTAAACCTGGGCCCTTCAATGACGTTTCGCGATAACTGGATTTACAATCGTGATTTGGTTTGTGTTCAGGTGGTGTTGAAGGTAGCGGCCGTGCACTCCTGTAGGTGGTAGTATTGTGCACCGAACTGGTCGGGGTGTGACCTTGGGCCGAACGCGTGGTTTTTTGGATGTTCAACACATCCTGGTTGCGTGCTGGGTGAACGTAGGGTGTAGTTGTCGGTTGGTTTTTGGTCATTAGTAGGTTGGGCTCGGGGGTTGGCAGTGCGGAGCGGTTCTGACTGAAAGTTTTGTTATATCTGTAGTTTTGCGAATCTAAAACAAGCCATGGCAGAAAGTCAAGAATTTGCTGACCTGTGGGAGAGAAACCTCATGTAAGTTTGCAACAGAGACCCGGCTTTGGTCACATCTTCAGTTTTATGTGGGTGCAGGCAATATTATGTCAGGTCTCTGTAAGAATTTTTGTATTTATTTTTGGTTGGTCAAGATCTATTGAACTTGTCATTGTGCATCAGTACTCTGTTGTGTATATTGTGTGTGCTTTATTAGTTTAATGCTAAATTAATTCTCTTATCTCCCTCCCAATTTGTGTCTCAGTTCCACTCAAGAAGCCGGCACTTGCTGGGAATTGATCAGCGATGAGGTATTGTTAAAACAGCATGTATATGCACATACCCTCTGGTATTCCTTGAGGCTGTTGTTTGTGGTCATGGGGTGGCTGGGACGCTTACGGTTGTGGATGGGTTTCAGCAGTATTCTTCTCAACCCGTCGTCGCCTCAAGATTGGTTGATGATTTTTTTGCTGACTGAACAGCTTCAGCCTCCACCGCCCCTCCTTTTGTTGGCTCGCCGCTGGTTCCTTGTGTTGCCACGTTTATCTTGATTGAGCCTGGGGAAGTTCATGGCTTGTTCGAATCACTATTGGGTTGGTGTTCCCGGGGCATATCTTTGGGCACCTGGGTGGTGTTGTGCCAAGGCTGTGACCCTGCACTGTAATAATGTAAATGGGACACATCATACGTGCCATTGTGCAGTCAGTTACTGTCGGCAACGCGGGTACAAATGGGTCGATCACTGGGCCATATGATCCGTCTAATCTCGTAGTACGATACACGTAAGCACCTAAAGATAAGGGGAGGGGAAATGTGCATGAATCCTGTGGGGTGGGGTTGGTTAGGTGTTGCAGATTGATGGGGCTATTGGCGGTTGCATAATTGCTGTGTTGGGTAATATAAAAGTTGTCTAGTTAGTGTAGTGAGTAATGTAGTGTGTGGTGGTAAGTATCTAGTATAAAATTAGTGTGGCATTAGTGAAAAACGAACTGTTAGGTTGATGTAGTTGAGTTTCAAAGAGGGCCATTTGGTGAGGCGTTTTGGACCTTTGGGTCATTGCAGACTGCAAGATGTGGCCTGGTCTGGGTGGAGCGCTTATAGGAAGGTCTGCGGTCCAGGATACGTGGCATGGACGGAAGGCGTTTTTTTGCTCCATTGCAGCTGGGCCTTGCGGTGCCCTGGCCGAAAGGGCAGACGTCCTACTCGCCGCCAGCGGGTGGGTGAGCGGCCGGGCAGGTGGCGCAGGTTATGGAGCGGGTGTGTGTGGGGTCATAGTTACAGCGGGTCCACGAACACGGGGTGCGGGGTCGGGGGAGGGGGCAAAGAAGAAGGGGCGGAATGGGCAGGCGAGGGGCATGGGCAGGAACAGGAAGGGCATGGTCGCAGGGGAGGTCCAAAACGGCGCCGGGAGCGGTGGGGGGGAAACAAAAGTGGCGGGGCCCCACGCGCCGCCCACCCGCACGGCAAAGAGGTGTTCGCGAGCGCGGTCGTGTGATGCTGTGGACTGTGGTGTGGGGATGGTCTAGTAGCCATGGGATTTGTGGAGTCAAAACTAAGAGGTGAGGAATCAGGAGCAGGCACACCCGACGATCAAGGGGTGGTGTGAACATGGAGAGGTCAGCAAAGAGGTAGATTGCGCCAACTCAAGAAAGGGGACGGGATGAGTAGGGGTTGGGCAGCAGAGGACAGGGGGTGAGCAGGGGGCAGACAATGAAGTGCGGGGGGCTGGTTGGCTGTTTACAGGGACGAGGTGACTAGGTGAGAATCTTGGAACCAAGCACTGTCCATGGGGGTGGCGTGAAAATATCGTGGAAGTACATCGCGGGGGGTCAATAACATCAGTGGGACACTTCAGGGCGTAAAAGTCGAAGGTGGGGGAAAAAGCTTAGAGCTTGAGGATGCGTGGAGTTTAGAAAATATAGGGAAGTAACCACGCTGCGGCGTGCCAGTATGTAAAAGAGTGGTGCGCTAAGAGGCAGGCGGGAGGATGGGGCAGGCCTGGGCGCAAAAAGGCGTTGGCAGCACCTACGCCTCAGGACACGACCATGACACGCATGTTGCTTACGTGGGTTAGGTGGTTAACTCTTGCGTAGACGGGTGTGCATGCGCGTGTGGTGTGTACACTAACATTCGGAAGTGCGGACAGACGGTAGATTGTACGTACCGGGGATACGGTGAAACTTGTTTAATTGGATGTGAGTGGGTGGCGGAGGGGGATGGGTTGAGCACAGGGGCGAGTACTGAGCTGGAGTGGAACTGGCAACGGCTCAGAGACAGGGAAGGCCGGTAACGAAACGGCAGCCGACAAACGCAGACAGGACGGGTGCATCCAAATATTCATCGACCATTGGAGGAAAGGCGGACTAAAACAGGGTGAAAAAAAAGTGTTAGCGGAGCGGCTAAGAGCACTGTGTTCATCCTTAAACTACTACTCACAGTCTGTATGTAAGATGCCACTACGAATTTCAAAGCGCAAATGTGAATGTGATACCTTTATATTTCATAATAATATCGTTTAAAACTGTCATCTAATAATAGAGGTCTGAACTATGTTGTTCAAGATATGTAGCGGGTGTGTAGTAAAGATTGAGACTTTGGGTCACTGACAAATCTCGGGTCCTTACTGTGTAATGGACTAGGTTAATAAAACAGTGTTTTCTGATACTTTTCAATGCTGTATTTTTTCTGAAGAAGACAAATGCATTTTGTTAAAAGTGGTAAGGCTTAAATTGTACAATACTGGGTCCTGTAATTAGCATGGTTATTGTTTACAGGCTGGGAAGTGCGTCACCTTTTCAGGTGTGGGTGTGTTTGTAAAGGAGATTTAAGCGTGACACACTTCCGCCAACGGGGGGGGGTCTCTTCAAGACGTCCACGTTAAATCCCAAAATTGGGGCGTAGTTAAAGTAGTCGGACTCTCACGGACAACTAGTAGGGGGGGGTCGGTTGGGGTTGGACGGGGTCGCGTGGGGTGTGGTGAGTGGTCTCAGGTGGGGCGTGGTACTGGTAGCCCAGGTTGGGCGTTATATCAGTTAGCATTCTCTGTAACAAATGTTATGAACGTTCTGTTGACTTGTGTGATTACTACTAATACTAACTGCTGTGACGTATTAATATTTTTTTCAACATGTGACTTTTGTTTATATGAACCAAAAACATAAAGCACCTTTTCTTTCTCTCTGATTTCAGTACTCGCCTGATCTGAATAAGCTTTTTTGCCAATTGGCGAAAACTTGTCCAGTTCAGATGGTGGTGGAAGTTGCCCCTCCGCAGGGCTCGGTGATCAGAGCCACAGCCATTTATAAGAAGTCCGAACACGTGGCTGAGGTGGTCCGTCGATGTCCCCACCATGAGAGAACCCCAGATGGTGATGGTATAGACACGCTCTTTCTCATCCAATCTTACACCATTGTACAGGAAAACACTAGCTATACTGGTGCAAGTTCCACTAAAAGCAATTACCAAGCCTGTTTACTCCCTCCTCAGGATTGGCTCCTGCTGCTCACCTGATCCGAGTGGAAGGAAACTCGCGTGCTCTTTACAGGGAGGATGATGTCAACTCGAGGCACAGTGTGGTGGTTCCCTACGAAGCTCCTCAAGTCAGTCTCAGGATTTTGATCTATAAAAAGCAAAAAAATCATTTAATTGCAAATGTATTGATGTTTGTCTGTTGTAAGTTTCGTCATTGTAATGTCACTCTTTCCTGTGCTTTTTTTTTTTGCAGCTGGGAGCGGAGTTTACAACGGTGCTATACAACTTTATGTGCAACAGCAGTTGCATGGGTGGAATGAATCGCCGGCCCATCCTCACAATCATCACTCTGGAGACTCATGAGTGAGTCGTCCATCTTTGATTCCTCTTTTAGTGAATTGTATTCCAATGTGGATACCAAGGATCATCAAATCTGCTTTTACTCTTGTCTTGCAGCGGTCAGTTGCTGGGCCGCAGGTCTTTCGAGGTGCGTGTGTGC
The DNA here is from genome assembly GCA_018155175.1 of Sinocyclocheilus anophthalmus. Taxonomy (NCBI): domain Eukaryota; kingdom Metazoa; phylum Chordata; class Actinopteri; order Cypriniformes; family Cyprinidae; genus Sinocyclocheilus; species Sinocyclocheilus anophthalmus. The sequence continues at coordinate 8,319 of JADLZN010003840.1, forward strand.
GCGTGCCCAGGCAGAGACCGAAAAACTGAGGAGAGCAACTTCAGGAAAGACCAGGAGACCAAAACCTTGAGCAAGACCCCCTCTGCTAATAAACGTAGTAAGTTTGCACGTGTGTGTATGAAATAAATTCAATTCGATTCCACATACACTGCTGAATAAAAGCATTAATTTCTTCACATTTCATATTAATTTAAACTGATCTGACAGGTTACAAAGAGTCACTTCATCTGTGCCTCGGAGCCTGGGGCATCAAAAAGGCCAAACTCGAGCTGTGGGAGCAGTGATGAAGAGGTGTAGTAGCGCCGGCAGGTGATCGATGTCACCTAAATTCCTTTGGACTTTTTTTATCAGCCTCCGTGTGATTTTCATTGATTTGTATTTTGGTTTGTCATTGAGAGTGTGAAAGGGGGGCGCTATGTGTACTATCCCTAGTCTTTGCTTTTTAAATGGTATTGTCTACTGGCAAATATCTTAGCTAAGAAGACCTTTAAAAAGGGAGTTTTGGTGGTTCGTATCACAATTTGCGCGTGCTCTTCAGGCCAGGGGAAGGGTACAGAAAGATTTTAAATGGTGAACGAGGAACGACAGTTTGGAGTTGCGCGACGTGGGCCTCCATCTAATTGAGCACTACCGGTGGCAGAAGATTGGAGAGTGGGTGATATGCCCGACTTACCGATGCCGCTGCACAGTAGTGTACTTTTTTTAGGGCTGTCACTAACAATTAGTGGTAATTGCGGGTCATTATTCGGGAGAATGATGTGGTAAGTGGGCAATTTTGTTTTTTGTTATTAATAAAGTAACTCGTAGGACTCACAGTCTGGTCCGTTAAAAGGCATAGTCTAATAGCAACGAGCAATACTGAATGTGTTTGGCAATTAAAAGTATTAACAAGCAAGGTAGACCATGGGGTTGCTTTGTAATGTGAAGGGCGGCGCGGGAATTGTTAAATACAGTGAGCCGGTAGATGTAATGGAGGTGATACAGTAGTAGGGATCGAGGTGAAACTGGTGTGTACATGTCTGTATGTATGGATGGAATGGGCCGGGCAGGGCTTGTGCGTCGCGGGTCGGGGGCGGGGGTCGCCTGACGGGTGGGGGGTGTCGAGCTCGATAAATCGATAGAAAAGGGCGCTGTGTTGGGTAAGTGGGGGGTGTACTAAATCAGTGTTAAGTTCAAGAAGTGGTCCCTCTTGTCATCTTGTTTCATAGTTGGGGGTGGGTGCACTGGGTCGGTTTTAGTGATGAGGGGAAATGGCTACATCGGGCCACTGTTCTTTCTGAACAACGGCATTGGGGTGTACGATGGGCAAAGCTAATGTCAGCTAGGGGGTGTTGAAATCTTCGGGTATTTTGAAATTGGGAATGAACAGGTTAATATAGTTAGAAAGATAAGGATGCATTTCTCTGCTTGTTTCCGTAAGTTGAAGATAATGATTGACGGTATTAAGATCTGAACGAGATGGTGCGATCAGGTTGTTGCTCGGTAGGATGAAGGAGTGAGATGTTGACAGCGGTCCGTTCTAGGTCATTGGTCAGAAACTGGGGTTGGTGTGGAGCGCACGTTTTCCTGGGAAGCAGCCGCGCTCTTGAAGTGGCGTGGCGTGGGAAGCCTACGGCGCATAAAATAAAGCTATAGTAAACGCCACACAGCATGATGGTGTATTGAATTGATTGCGAACCTTTGTGAGTTGGTACATAGCACTATTCTTCTATTATGATTGTGAGAGATGGTGAAGTATTGCATGCATCCGGATAGTCCTGCGTGAATAAGGCTGTAGTTCTGGATTCTCATCCGTAATAATGTGCCTTCTCTGTATGTTGCTGAGGGGGGGGCTAAGGTCGAGCAAGGCAAAATGACAATCGTGGGATGAGTTTTTGAAGATATAGTGCAAGTACGTCAATTTTATTCACAAGGAGAAGTGCGTGACAGTCCCAATAAATAGGGAAGCAATTAGCACTAATGGTCTGGTCAACGGAGAGCTCAGTGGATCACACATCACACATATATATATAACTATATATATAATATAATATATACTATACCATTCCTATAATCTTTCATTCATGAATGATGATTTTCATTTAATTTATTACTGATTTTTTTTTTTTAGACTCATCAAGGGCAAGAAAGAGAAGGATGGCCAAACACCTGAGCCCAAAAGAGGCAAAAAACTAATGGTTAAAGATGAAAAAAGCGACTCCGATTAGGATGGCAGGATGCTGGGATGCATTTCTTTTGCCTTTGTTTGACCAAAACAGTTTGTCATAGGGAGCATTTAGTGATTTGCAGATCCATGATCCCTCAGTCCTGTATGTCATGTTTTGTTTACTATCCTACTCGGGGGGGTCGGGGAAGCACCTCCTTGTAAGGGTCCTGGATTACATGAAGTGGTCTTATGATGCATGAGTTTTAACCGTATGTGTGGGATTAGTCGCGTGGATCTGTAGTCAGTGCAGGTCCTGCTGCGTCTGCCTGGGGGGGGAGCGGGAGCCCATACACTGTGTGGTAGTTGGAAATATGTCATCTGAGCTTACTGGAGACTTCACTTTGTTAAAAATTTTGATGGGTGTCTTTTTTTTTTTTTTTAAGAAAAGAAGGACAGGTACTTGTTAGATAAAACCAGTATAAATGGTTACAAGCAAATAACTAATAAAAATAACAACAGTCAAAGACAGTTACACTTGTGGGGTGGGGGAAGCATTGGGGAGGAGGGGTGTAATGTTCCGTTGGGGCAGGAGTATATCAAATTGCTATTGGGGCAAGGAACGCAGGGAGCGAGGGAGGGCGGCCTCTGCGGCCTGTGATCTTGAGAAGTACTATCGTACTGTCAAACCGAAGGGATAGGGGGACTGGGCTTGGTTGTGTTTTGGTTGCGGGTTACGGGAGACAGGTGAGCGTTGATACATATACACCACAATGGGGCATTGATTTGGACGGGGACGGGGGCGGGTGGTTTGGGGAAGGGGGAACGATTTGTTGGGAACAAAAAAAAAAGCACATTCGGGGAAAAAGAAAAAACAAAAAGCAGGGGGGCGTGGAGGGTTCGGTTCGGGTTCCGACATTAATGCACGCACAACAACCCCGGCCGGGGGGGCAACGGGATTTTACAGAGCAGTGATTACCAGTATGGAGGGGGGGGTGTTCTAGGGTGGTTTAAAGTTAATGAAATAAGGCTAGGCCGCAAAAATGGCCGGGGACGAATGACGTCAGTGCTGGTAAAATGGATAAGGGGGTAAATACTGGCTGGGTCAAACTGGGTAAAGAAACATGGGGTCGTGGTGGTGAAAACGGATCAATGTGGAGATTGTAGTCGAATCACGAGGGCTGGGAGAGAGAAGAAGCGCTGTGAAGGTGGTGCACATTGTGGCAGCCTGCAAAGCAGCAAATGCGTCCGAACCAGCCTCGAGACAGAGATACCCCGAAAAAAGGGAATAGAGGATTAAAATCCCTAGCCGCGAATTTTAACGCACGTTATGGCCACAGGGAGTAGAGTGTGCTAATTAATGGGCAAACGAGAACAGGAGGGGGGAAGAACAAGCGTGGGTGGCTACAGAAACAAAGGCGTGGTATGGAGGCGAGATAAACAGTTGTCGAAAAAACAGACAGCCAGGGAGCATGTGGGAAGGAGAAGTCAGTGCAGCAAGGCATACCTAGAAAAGAGGATTGTAAGATATGGAGTGGATCAAAGGGGGGGGGGGGCATCAGCCACAAGGACTAAGTGACCGGGGCAGTGGTGCAGCACGGCAGGCAAGGAGCAGGCAAAAACCGGGGCACACACGGGAAGCCTAGAGCAGGTCGAGAGGAGATGCCAAACGGGTCACAGAAGTTTCGCATGAAAAGGAACTTCATGAAAAGCCGCAGTAGGGGGGGGGGGGCAGACTGGAGGCGGAAGTTGGAAATGACAACCAAAAACACGTCCACAGTATCGGGCAAGGATCATCATCCGTTAGACTAACAATTCTAATCATGTTATCCACGCTTTCGGAAAAACATCGGCGCGATGAGCCCGAGGATTGGCAACTAGGAGGGGGAGGGGAAGCGCGAAAGGGGGGCGTAGCGGGCTCATTAGTCCCCTATGAAAACATGGGCAGGAAAGAGGTACACTGTCAGCGAGAGGACGCCGCTGGGGGGACTGCGGTGGAGAGCAGGGGGATGAGGGTGGGCAGCCATCCAGGGGGTGCGAAGAGCGGGTACAACTTTTCACACATCGGAAATGTGCAGTGAATGTAAAGATATGTTAGTGCGTGTCTCTACTTTATAGAAAGAACACCACCTGTCCTGTCTTGCTAGTCCGTACACTCTCCCAGTCTTTTTGGGCACAAGTGACAAGCGGTCTCGGTCTCGCCGGCTTGGTTGCGCATTGCCCACTATAAACAGTGGCGGCGGGGCTGGGCTTCCTCTCCATACGCTCTGTGCTTCGCGGGTCGGCAGTCTGTAAATCTCCCTCTGGGGGCATTGGTGGAGTTCTATTGGGGACTCCCGCTATGCGTCGATTCCGCCTTCTCAAGACGACTCCTGCCGGGAGTCTCTACCTCACGTCTCATGGGGAGGGGGGGGGGGCGCGGTTAGGAGATTGCAGGTGGTCATGGGCTCACCTCTCAATACGCCGGGGTAATAGTCACATTGATTGGGCAATATAAATTTCTCAATAAGTGACTGCCAGACCCGGAAGATGAGGCGCGGGAGTCCCTACGCCAGTACTAGCACGGCCAGCTGTCGAAGCGCTGGGTACTGAAGGACACTTCAGTTTCATTCAGAGCTTCCTGTACCTTTCTCTTGTCATCAGAGAGCTGCAACCATGGGTGGTTTGTCATGGGGTCCAGTGTGATGTCCACTAAACAGGTGCAGAGATCAAATTGAAAAGCTTTCTTAAGCCAAAAGGAATTTCATTGGCAGCTGAATCATAAACGGCTGAATGAGTGATACCTGAAGCACTGCGGATCCATCTCCATACTATGGAAAATAGTGATAAACATTCTTACAACAGTGATATGATGAATGTAATTGCATTGTAGATGCTTTCCACATTAAATTGTGCACTGAACAAGATAAATACATAAATCAGTACCTGAGTTTGGAATGTACTTTGGTGTCTCTGTCAAAACAAATGTACAGTATGACAAAGTATGAGCACATGTCAAAATTGTTTATAATCATTTAAACTATCACTTTTTCCTAAAAGGAATTTAATATAATTTGCCAAATCAGCGTTTAGTCTACTGAAGGATGTAAATTGAAGTTTCACCTGTTTTCCAGGTGCGTTGTTTGTTGAGGAGCCATAGCTGTGGAACAACACCCTAAAAATATACTGATTATATTATTGAATGACATTATTATATAAAGTATAATATATAGGAGATAGTATTGTATACCTAATTTGTAACTGTAAATAAGAATGATTTAGCTGTTGTATTACATATCAGGAAATAAAACAAATATATAAACTATTAAATAATATCTAAATAAAATATATATAAACATATAATATATAAAACATCTGCATTGTAATTATGATGAAACTCTGGAATCTCTGTCCATTCTAGGATCTTCAACAACTCTTACCAACTTGGGGATGAGAGTACCTGTCTGTAAACGGTTGTCAAAACTGTTTACACCACAGCAGTATCTCTGGATTATGAATGTTATTGTTGACCTCAGGTTAGGGGAACCCCCCCCCTTCCCCCCCCCTCCCCCCCCCCCCCCCCCCCCCCCCCCCCCGCCCCCCCCCCCCCCCCCCCCCCCCCCCCCCCCCCCCCCCCCCCCCCCCCCCCCCGTAACCCCCCCCCAACGAGGGGACCCCCTATAGTTCGAATTTTTCTGTATGTTTATTGATCTCTTATCTTAAACTTGTACCTGGCTGTCCTGTTTCAGTAGAGACCAAGTTATGAACTCCAAAAAAGGCAATAGAGTCAAGATTTTCCTCTTCTTCAGTTCCAGCTGCTTGATAAAATGGGCTAATTCTTGTCTCATCACACCTACCCGCTGTACACGGGTAAAAAAAATGACATGTGCACACATAATATACTGCACATAGATTTAGCACATTATTACATATGTCACATGGGGTCAAACCTACTGTCCTCACCTCCGACGCAGTCTGTAGCTCTTTAGCCCATTCCATGATCTTCTGCTCCATATGCTTGGAAGAATCCACCTTGTGCTCTTTCTGCTCCAAGGATGCATCTCTTTCTTGTCGCCATGTGCCCTCACTAAACAACTATAGGAGGGAGAATATAAACAGATAAAATCTTTTTTCTTAATGAAAACAATGCATGATGTTTACACATAAGTATCTTATATCCATGAACTCACATCGTCAAATTTCTTGAGCTCCTGTGCCCACTCAAGGATGAGATTGCGGCATTGCTCCAGACTATGTGGCTCTGCATGCACACTGATATTTGGGCCTTCGTCTGCACTGGAACCAGGCTAAAACACACACACACACACAGTTAAGATTTTATTGGGATGTTTAGACATTAAGTGTAGACAAACACACATTACTGTCTGCATCAGCATCCCACAGTCCTTATTCCCACTCTTCAGACCCACAAAGGCTGTTAAAGTGTGTGCATTTCATTTAATGACACCGAAACCCTACCTCACCCTTCCGTGATGCATTTCAACAACAGGACAATGCAACCGTAATGACAGGGTGACGGGGTTAATTCTGTCTTATCAGTAGCTTTATGATACATGAATATGAGGCATGAATATGATTAACCATTACTGTGTATAAGATATTGCCAAGCAACCTTTATAACATTAAAATGACAGTTCACCCAAAAATGAAAAGCATTCCCAACTGACAAAAAAAAAGCTATTATGTTTTGCTATGAAAGCATTACTTTTGAATGTTCTATGAAAACATTTTTTTTTCTACGATCGTAAAGGGAACATTTTATCATTTTATTTTATGGCACTTTTGAATATTCTCCAACCAAAACGTTTTAGAAATAAAATGTTCCATGAACAATGTATAAATCATGTTTTTGTGCTAATGTTTTAAGAAAATTATTAAAGACCATTTTTACATTATTGAAGAACGTTCGTTCATAACTTTGAGAGAACCTTGACAAATGTTGTGCCAAATCTGCATGACTCATTTTTGGTGGGGATTTTTCTGTGACTCTTTCTGCAGGTTTCATTGTTGCTCAGTAGGTGACAACAAATTACTCTTTTTGAGTGAAAAATCTATACATTTTAGACTATAAAAAGCATTACATATTACCCTGCAGACATGTTCCACCTGCTGTTTCCACTGAGTGATAAACTTAACGCATTCCTGCAGGCTGCGGAGATCCTTCAAGTCCTGTAAACAACAGAAAGGTGAGGTGTAATTTATTTGTAATTAGGAAAAAAGGTTGAATTTCAAAACCGTGCAGAAAAGAAACTCTGGAGGAAGTACAGTAGAGTAAGATGGGGTAAGTCCCCCCCACCACCTTGTTTTTTTTCTTTCTCTTGACCACATGGGACAAAATCTCACCTCAGCACATTTGATGAATGGCCATGCTATTTTTAATCTGAATATCAACATTTGTGAGATTAAGTCAGTTGAAACAGTTTTTGAGGTTAATTGATCTAATTCTGTGTCTCTGGAAAAGAGTGATCTATGTCATACTATTATGTTGAATGGCTGAAAACATTTTTAAAACGTTTTTTGTGTCTATTTGTTAACGAGGGATTTTTGGACACATCAATGTTTTTTGTCTTTGTGTGAAGTAAAAGTTATGTCTTTTATTTTGAAGTAAAAAGATCAAATTAGACCCTAGGGTAAGGGCCCCCTTACTTATTATTTTTTAAATTGAATACTGATTGTAATTAATAGGGTTATTATTTAACATTTACATGGATTAGATGTACATTTCAGACATTCTTTGCTTTTCATAACAGCCTATTTTAGTGAAATCATTCAATTTGCATGCATAATGTAGCTATTATGACATTTCTTCAATTAAAATATGGGCAATGAAATATGTAAATATCCACATGCATGTATATATGTCATAGACGCCATTGTACCATTTTAGATAATCTTAGGGATTTTTTTTTAATGTCTGTCTTTGATTATTTTATTATTCAACTAAACTATCTGTTGGTATACCTTTTGTCTAGGACTCTGACTGCTCTTGCTAGGAACTGAGCTGTGAGCCTGAAGACATTCATCAGGAAGATTCCAGCGTACAGCTCCGATAGTTACACTCAAACCAGCTTCAGGCGCCTCATATTCTGTGACACACACACAAACATCTTTCATTTCTACTTCTTAAACATTCAAACACACTATAAAATGTGCATGATTGCTAAAATCATAGTCTAGAAACTTACTTTTGCTCTTCAAGATACTCTTCATGTTGGCTGGTTTATCCATTATTGAGTACCTCAATCTTTAAAAGTCAACACAAATATATCCCAAATGAAGGTAAAGTGCATATAAGCTTTTACTTACTGATTTGTAAGCTAATGAAGGGGGATGGGGGGGGGGGGGGGGGGGTGGGGGTCTCTTTCTGTCTTTTTTAAATATTAATACCTGTTTTTCACAGTCTTTGATTAAAACATTATGTTTAAATCAAATAGAATATAGGGAAGTTTACAGCCCTCACCTTCTCTACTGCAGGAGCAGACCAGCTCAGAGATGTGAGTTGCACGCCGGCAGATCCAGAGCACAAGACCCAGATCCTCTCCTGTAGTATTATGTCATCTGTATGGACTACACAATGAACTTTGTCACCTCAAACCACCCTAGTCATTGACACATGATATCTCTCCTATCAACTCATGTAAACTTCTGTCAACTAAAGGAAAAGCTTATGTAATCAATTTATGTGGGCTGAAAAGCTTTATGTAGTGTTATGCTATGGTAAGGTCTAATCTTTAATTTCAAAGTCAAAGTTACTTATAATATAAAATACAATAAAGAGGCAACATACAAGCATGACTGTGTGTTTGGTTTAAATAGCAAACTGACTTAGAAGAAATAAAGGCAAAATATTTTATTCAGCTTCTTTATTGAGTTGTTGATCTACTAAAACTGAAATTAATAAAAAATACAATCAATATCTCTGTCAATATATTGAAATGTACTGTGAAGTTCAGTCTAAGCCAAGACCAGAAATGAATCATGTGAAACTGTCCACTTCCTGTAAGCAAGTGCAATTTCACTTGAAATAATGAAGTAAACTGATAAAAAATGCATGCTGAATATGCATTTCTATATTAAACAACACTAAAACAAAATTAAACAACTGGGACAGCAACAGACATAATGAAAATATGTATTGTTCACCTTTCTCACCACACCCAGATAATTGTCATTTCAAGATAACTGCATATATCGTTTAAAAGAAATTAAACCACCCTCGTTGTATAGTAAGTTATTAAATAACTCAAAGGGTATATCTTTTCATTTTTAATTTAAGATTTAGGCAGTAAAATGCTACTGTGATCAGCTAGTCCAGTTAAGGAATAGTTAAGATAGTTTAATTTGCTCATTGATTCTTTAAGGAGTCCATAATGCTCCTTTCTGTAGACCTGTTTTTAAACTTAATTTAAGAGTTATGATGGAAGAATGACTCATTAAGAATGTCAACTGGCCTTAATTTTGCTTGCAGTTGTGCAACTGCATTGCTATTAGTTAAGTCCTTATTGTTTAGTATTCAGTGTTTATTTGCTCCATATTCACAGGTGAGAGCTCAGCCATTTCCCTGTTACATTGATTGGTTGTGGAGGTTTTAGTTTTAGATTAATGTACAGGCTCATCCTTTATCTTGGTGAGTATCTCCATGATAAAAGACGATCACATTGAAGGCCGTGTATGTGTCGTGTGTGGTGGTTGCATAAGCATTGAGACTTTATGTGGTGTCTGTGTGTACATATATTTGATATCGGGACAATTTGAGGCTCAACATACTATATAACAAAGGATAACAGACATGTCATTGCATGAGTATTTGAACACCACAAAACAAGATCACTGTGTTGTATACAGGTCTTTTAATTAATGCAAAAAATTATGCATGACAGAAAATGAATCAACAATTCACAGGATTTCATATCTTAGAATATATATATAAATCTATATATATATTTATTATTTTATTTTTTAAAGGCAGTTCCTGAAAAAAATGACAGCCATTCCAGACTCTGTATTACGATACCTGGGATCAAACAAGCAATGGTTTGGCTAACAACAAAGAGTTACAACAGGTAAGCTAAGCTAGTGTGCTGTGTGATTATGCAAAATGAGCATCAGTTTCTACATAGATCCTAAATGTTGGTGTGTGTTTAACTCCAACTCTTGAAGAACTGTTTAAAGAGGACAGACTCACGGCCCTGAGGGAGAATTTCCACCTAAGGACACAAAGAAATGTGGTAAAAGAGGTCACAGTTCCGCACAGAAATGAAAATGAAACAGTGAACTGCCAGTTATTGTACCTGTGTTCTCATCCTGGGATAGTTCATTTCTGTAATAAACTCATCTGCCACCTTCAGGGCGACTCTCTTCTCCTCTGCATTGGCTCCATTACCTGTGCATCAATGAAGAAAGTCAATGAACCAATAAAGTATAATTTACTATTCACACAAACATGAACAAATATGTGACCCTGGATCACAAAACCATAAGTGTCAATTTTTTGAAATTGAGATTTATACATAATCTGAAATCTGAATAAATTCTGGAATCTGAGGGTGCAAAAAATCTAAATACTGAGGACAACGCCTTTAAGTTGTCCAGATGAAGTTCTTAGCAATGCATATTACTAATCAAAAATGAAGTTTTGATATATTGACGATAGGACATTTACAAAATATCTTCATGGAACATGATCTTAATTTAATATCCTAATGATTTTTGGCAAAAAAAAAAGCGATAAATTTTGAACCATACATGTTTTTTTGGACTATTGCTAAAAATATACCCAGCGACTCTTAAGACAATAACCTTTCCAAAAATAGATATTCCAAGTGACCATTGTCCAGGATGAAGCAGTCATCTTTCTCCAGCATCTCTTGACTGAAAAGGCCTTTGTCACACAGTTTTGTCAAGGTCTTTTGGCCTGTTGCATTAGACACCTGAGAGAGACAATTATTCAGATATGTATCCCTAATCTGAATTATTTTCCTAACATTCTTATCCTTCAAACAGCAACAGGTTTTGTTTGATTAACCAATTTATGGATAGACAAACAGTTTGATTGACAAAAAAAGGTTAGATAAAGCACAATACACCGTAAAGAGAACTGACCTTGTAAAGGGAAGCAGAATTAGTGATGTCTGCTTCAGCGTCTTCTTCTGTTAAACTGTCCTTCAGAGCTGGGATTGGACCAAGTGCCTTTTAAGTAAACATAGAGATGGTGTTAACATTTCTAACCTATTTATGCATAAACCTATGTATACGAAGTATGCATACATTCACCAGTGAAAATACATTCAAGTGAATTTTAGGATTTCTTTTTATTGGTCTTTGTTTTGTTAAAGTGAATTTTAGAATTTCTTATTATTTGGTCTTTTTTTTGCACGTCAGCTGCATGAACTTGAATCTGATGATCATGTTATCCAGCACGATTCAAAGATTCAAAAGTGTTTGTCACCTGAACCATCTCCAGTGGTTCCTCTCCCTCTGTCACATCGATGATGTGAGCTTTCCCATTCCTTTCAGTGTCTCTGATCAGCATTGCTATCTCACGCACCTTCTGTTTCTCAAACATATTGGCTTTGGATCCACTCCATGCGACTATAGTCTGAACATAAACACACATGCATTTGCGTGATAACACCAACTATATGACTGGCCATGTTTATCCAACTAAAATACCATAGCAGCAAAGGCCAGACAAATAAAAAAAAAAAAAAAAACTTTGAAAAAAACTTACACACCTCTCAAGGTCCATATAAAAACAGTCACCTTGTGAAGCTCCCCAGCTGAGCTCCACCTCTCTGCACGGTGTTTTTCTTTCCTTTGACTTGGTACAGATGTGTAACTGGGCCAGTCCTGGACCTGGCATTCTTGAACCCAGACTCCACCCCGCCTTCCTGAGACGAGTCATTTGTAGAGTGCATATGTTTTAGACATACACAACAGTCAAAAGTTTGGGGTTCAAGTTACGATTTGTAAAAGGTTTTTTAAAAGGCTCGTATGCTGACCAAGTCTGCAATGTTAATGATCAGAAATGTAATAAAAACAGTATTATTGTGAAATATTCTTACAATATTTGAATATAATTTAAAATGTAATTTTTTCCTGTGATGGCAAAGCTGAATTTTCAGCATCATTACTCCAGTCTTCAGTGTCACATGATCCTTCAGAAATCATTCTAATATGCTGATTTAGTGCTCAGAAAACATTTCTTATTATTATAAATGTTAAAAACAGTTGTGCTTAATATTTTTTGTGGAAGCATTTTTTCAGGTTTCTTTGATAAATGGAAAGTTGAAAAGAACAGCATTTATTGAAATATAAATGTTGATCAATTTATTGCACACTTGTTGAATACAATAGCAAATTCTTTGGGGAAAAAAAATCTTACAGATTTGTTGTTTTTGTTCTTTTGCTGTCCCCTTACTCTCACCTTGTAGCTGACTCCTTTAGGGAAGAGTCCCATGAACTCAGGTGACTCGTATCCTTGCACCTGTCGATGTTGTACTGGCTCTCCTCCCAAGAAGCTGGCCAGTTGAGTGGCAAGCATGGCACAAGCACCCTGCTCATCCCGGGACGACTTCTCACCTTGATCAGGGAAGGAAAGCCAATAGTAAGAGAAAATTCCAAATCTACAGGAACTGATAGTTTCCCATTCTTAATTACACATACATACATACAAAAACACATTACAAACCCATCCACATGTGCAGGTCACTTCCATACTTTCCACGGTTGCTGAGCACAATATATGCATCTCCATTGTAGAAGGTTCCCCTCTGCGATGGGTCAAGGAGCACAGCCCTCATCTTCTCCACCCTCCAGACCCACAGCCCTGGCTCTCGCACTTCATGGGTAAACTGGCTCTGTGCTGCCCTCAGATTAAGCATCCTGCTAGAAAAGAGTAAGGAAGAGCAAAAAGTGAGGAGTGTTTGGTGTGTGTGTGTATAAGTGTGTGTGTGTGCACGCGAGGTCGGGGGCCTGCATTATGGAAAGTCAACAAGTGAAGGAGAGAGAGGGAGGTGAGATGAAGAAGATAGGGGGAATGAAAGCGAAGGAAGCGAAGAACGAGTGGGATGAATGAGAGAGAGAGAAAGAAGAGTGCGTATGCACCAGGAAAGAGAAAAACATGGAGAGTAAGCAGAAAAAAAAGGAAATATCAAGTATTACAGTGAAATATTCTGGATATTGTAGAAGCAATGCTATTCAAACAGAGAATTATGGCATATTTAAATACAGGATGAATGAAATGTGAGACATGGAAAGCAAGACAAATAGTTTAGGGAAGGAGAAAATGGGAATGAAGGAAACAGAAAGTGTAAATATGGGAAGTGATGGGAGAAAAAGAGCAGCAGACAGTGAGATCGAGCAGGTTTGATGGAGTTAGCCTGATCTAGACTGTAGAGGCGGGACCCTGAAGGTCAGGGGTCAGATATGGAAGCAGAGCACAGGATTGCATGCTCCATTAGAGATGCACAATGGGAAGGGTGGTGGGAGGTGAGAGGAGAGAGATCACATATAATAGAGCTGTAAAATGATATCACACAAATAATTCATAAGGCCAACTGTTGCGCAGCCATACAAGACAAACAGCTTACATACACCCAGCTACGCTCACCAAAGACAGATAGACAGATCAACAGAGCAAGTTCTCCCCTAGTCACTGCGTTTACAGTGATTACTTAATTGCATTAAGCGGTCAGATGTGGCATCAGAAACAGAAATAAACCACATAAGAGTGACGTGTCGTCCATTGGCTGGTCTCACATGATCAATGTTAAAATATCTGAAAGTTTACACAATCACCATCTCCACATCAACCATCTCGAGAATGAGATGACAATTTATGTTTCCTCTTCAATGATTATGAGTGTAAATTAGAGCTTGTGTGATGTTGGAGCAGATGGTAAAGCGGTTGCACCCTCACTTTGATGTCTGCTGACAACTTCACTTCCCTATAACTTTCAAACATAGTATAAATAGTAAAACAGAATTCTATGAAATTGCAAACAAAATGACACTTTTTTTAACTTCACTAGTGCCATTTAAAAAAAATTCTAATTCAGTTCATACATTTAAAGCCAAACAGAACACGAATTGCGATTCGAGTTAGAATTTAAGGAATTAGAATAAATAATAGATTATTGTAAAAGAAGTTTAACATTGTCATAGTAGCCGTACCTGAAGGCAAGTATCGAAAATATTAAAGTATTAAAAAGAAACCAGGTGGCCTAATCGTTTTTTTGTAAAAGTAATAAAAATTCACTATTGAATATCTTTATAATATATTAAATAGCATAAGTATATATATATAATAAAATAGATTATAATAAGATACTATTCTATCTCTCTCTATATAGACATAGATAGTTTATATATTTAAGTTATGTTTTAAAGAGCCACAACATAACATTTTATTATCTGTCAATTTCCTACCTTGATGCGATAGTCTTTGTTGATGTCAGTACAGCTCCAGACAGTTCTTAAATGTAACAGTTGCCTGAACAATTGCCTCTACAGCATATACAGTTGACTGACTTGCTTCGTGACTTGCTACCATTTCCCTCTCATAACTTACAAAGGCCAGGCAAAGTTATTGAGGCAATGACTGTATGGAGCTCTTGGTTAGAAGACAAAAGCTTGTTAACCAAATGATTTGCCGCAGGGAAAGTCTGATCATCAGCATCTCACATCTGTTGCAAACACATTGTATGCAAACACTTCTCTTTTTGACTACACAAGCAACACATCCTTTAACTGATGCTGTTCTTGTGGAAATTATGGAAAGATTGAGAGATAAAGGCCGTGAAAAGTGAAAAGTCGAAAGACAAAGTCAAAAGACCAGTATCTGAATATGTAACCCAATGAACTGAAGCATTATTTGCTTTTATGTATTTTTATGGTTCACTTAATCCACAAATGTCATGTGAGCTGTTATGTACTAACGAACACAGGCTTAGGATTCATATCTGATATCTATCAGCATAACATATGGCAATGCGAAGTGAGGATAAAAGTCTGATTTCTCATTTATTGTTACAGAGGAGGCTCCCGTACCGCCTCCTCCGCACCACCAGAGGAACTGTCCCCAGAGTATTAGCGATCTTCCATTCGGACTCTATTTCCCATCATGCCTCATACCTGGGACTGATTGCACGAACACACCTGCATTGAATCACGCACACACACATTTAAGCCAAACACTCACAGCAACTCATTGTGAAGTCTTGATTTGCCCCGGCTGTCATTTCCGAGCGTTATACCCATGTTTGATTTCCTGTGCATCTGTTCTTGGACTGTTTCCCATTACTCTGATTGTTATCTGCCTGCCCCGACTTGGATTGTTTCACCCGGACTCTGTTCTCTAGCTGCCTGCCCCGATCTCTCGCCTGGTTCACGATTCTGCCGCTGCCTTGTCTCTACTGTTCTGCCTTGCCGGTGTTTGACCCTGTATTGTCTGACGATTCTTAATAAACTGCAAATGGATCCAAACCCTTCTGATGTGTCGCAACAGAAGACTTCGCCAAACGGCGATCCAGCAGCGCTCCTACAATTATCAACAGAACTCTCTGCTCAGGCCACACAACTCGCCATACATCAACACCAGTTAAATCGGCTCACCACATTGACTGAGGAGCTCGTCAAGGCACTGCAAGGCATCAGCATATCACCCCCCGGAGCCGTGTCTAATCCGCCATCCGTCCTCAGTAACCCACAGCCTGCTCAGACACCTCCAGTCAGCCCACGACTTGCTTTCCCTGAGAAATTCGATGGAGCACCTGCCAAATGCAAGGGCTTCCTACTTCAGTGCTCGCTCTTCATCAACCAACAGCCCTCGCTTTACCCCACAGATTCTAGCCGCATTGCTTTCACCTGCTCACTACTCACCGGGAGAGCATTGGATTGGGCCACCGCTGTCTGGAGGATGGACGGTTCAGCATTCCCCACCTTCGAAGCATTCCTTCGAGATTTCCCCGAGGTTTTCGAACACCCAGCTGAGGGGAGAAGCGCGGGCGACCAATTGTTAACCCTTTCTCAGGGAGGAAAGCCAGCAGCTGAGTACGCTCTATCCTTCCGCACTCTCGCGGCTCAGACTGTGTGGGTGGAGGACACACTGAAGCTCTTGTTCCGGAGAGGATTGAATTCAGAGTTACAGTCAGAACTGGCCTGCCGGGATGAGGGAAGAAACCTGGGTGAGTTCAATGATCTTACTGTCCAAATAGACAATCTGATCCGCTCTCGACGCTCCACTCAAGCCATGCCCCATTACATGCCTGAAACCACGACCGCAGCCGAACCCATGCAGTTAGGATTCACGCACCTCACCCCCGAGGAACGGGAACGCCGCATGCAGAATCAACTGTGCCTCTACTGCGGTCAGGCGGGACACATGAGGACTTCCTGCCCAGTTCGTCCCTCACCCAGTTCCCGATCGGTGAGTCTAAATACTCTCATGACCACCTCTGCCTCAAGCATAAAATTACCAGTCAAACTGCTTGTTAATGACACTACAATTACCACCACCGCTCTATTAGACTCCGGAGCAGCTGGTAACTTTTTCTCATATGAATTCGCTCAGCACCACAAACTAAAACTGACCCCTTGTAACTCTCCCCTGGCAGTGGAGGCGCTAGACGGACGGCCTCTTGGAGAGGGGAGGATTTTAAGCATCACCGAAGAAGTCAAATTACATGTTGGAACCCTGCACTCTGAATTCATACAATTCTTCGTCATCCACTCACCCAATCACACTATCATCCTAGGACTGCCCTGGCTCCGCACTCACAATCCACTCATCTCTTGGAGGGAAGGACAAATTATTCAATGGGACGTCAAATGTCAAGATCATTGCCTGACCAAAATTACCCGCGCCTTCAGCAATGCCTCTCTATCACCTGCTCCAGTCCCAAACAATCTTTCTCTGCCCTCAGAATACT
>JADLZN010003841.1:0-56018 GCA_018155175.1 Sinocyclocheilus anophthalmus
GCACAAAGGCTGTTTGTAAAAAATGGGGCAATTTCAACTTTGCTATAGGCCAATTTGGTGCTTCTGAATCAGAGACTGTAAGTGTTTTATTATTTGCTATTGACTGTTTAAACGGTGACGTGTTGAGTAACGCACGTTGTTTCCGATCTATCGGTTTGGTCATCTGCATTCAGATTTATTTGACTCAGGCTTGCTATGGTAAAACTGACAACATTATTAACTGTCTTTATAATTGCTTTGGAAGCAAATGTTTGTGGTTATGGTAAGGGGCATTACATTTCCAAACACACGCTTTTTTTTGAGATGTTTGGCCATCACAACGCACTGGGTCCGCTGACCAATTTGTAACTATTCAGAAGGAAGGCTTTGTAGACATTGATGCGTTTTAGACTGGGCAATAGAGGAGCTACAATAATGTACACGAATGTGGGAAAAAAAAAATAATGGGTTTTTTTTGGGAACATTTAAAAGCACATGCTCAGGGGGTGTGGATTTAGTGAATTGGGGGCCCCAGGCAAAATATAGGAATGGAGACCTATACATTTGCACACATTTGCCTAGATCAACTTTAAGGTTCCTTTTTTTTGTTGTGATGCTTGCTGCTGCTCCATGGTGCCCCATTGTTGTGTCTAATGTTTCTACATTTTTCATGTACATGTAATAATGGCTTTCTTTCATGTTGTAGACCAAGAAATAGCAAACTGATTACAATGAGATAACAGGTTTTCACAAAAAAAAAACAAAATTAAATTATAAAATGAATAAAACCTTCAACCAATTGGGACGTTTTTTTTTTTAAACCAGGGGTGAGGTCAAAGTATAAAAGTATTATATTAATATGTGGGTGGATTGGATTTTCACATTGGTCTGAACAAAAACTACAGTGGATTATTGAAAATGAACATTCATTCTCTGCTAGTAGGAGGCGCTTTTGGAACATCAGAAATATAGAATGAGAAAGGTGTGAAAAAATATAGCCTATATTGATGAGGAAATTCCACTGATGAGTTACCAGCGTAAGCTGTGGGCAAAGGCTGTCTAATTCTAAAC
Source organism: Sinocyclocheilus anophthalmus (assembly GCA_018155175.1). NCBI lineage: Eukaryota > Metazoa > Chordata > Actinopteri > Cypriniformes > Cyprinidae > Sinocyclocheilus > Sinocyclocheilus anophthalmus. The sequence continues at coordinate 1,051 of JADLZN010003841.1, forward strand.
TTTTAAAATACATGTATTTGTTTTTTTGTTTTTTTTTTTTTTAGGTATTTAACTACAAATTTAAGTACAAATGAAAAAAAAAAATGAAAAAAAGGCAATTATACAATGACAAACCCTAAGGAATTAAACAAACCAAAAAAAAAAAAGGTTAACTGCGTATTGTAGCGCTACTTGGTTCCTCTCATTAATGAGGTAAGCGGGCATTTTAAAAACAATTATAAACACATATAATACCCATGTTTCTCAAGCTTAATTACAGCTTCAGCGCATAATATTTAATCTCCTTAAGCAAGGATACACAAACACGTTCAACTCGGACGGTTGTCTGGTAATAAACACCGTAAACAGCAACCATTCGTGTGTCAGCGCTTAATGCGCATCTCCTATGAAAAGCATTTTAGGGGGCCCTTGACTTTTGGGGACCCAAGGTGGTCGCCTATCTTTGCCTAATAGGTAAGTCCGCTCCTGAGCATGCTAACATATTCTATCACACCCGATACACAAAATAATGATCTTTGAAAAAAATAGCATCATATGAGGCCTTTTAACAAAAAAAAAAAAGAAAACAGAACCTTCTGGAAGTGACAGGCAATCAGAGTACTGACGCAAACCGCTAGATGCTGTGATGCACCGTTCTTAAAGAGGAGGCAATTTTCACAAACCAGATATTCAGGAAAACACTTAAAATGAAAACCAACTTTGGTGCCTAAATTCCTCCCGACCTGTGCAGGGTCTGATGCATAATTACAGAAACCCTGTGTGGAGGTGATTGCTTCCAAGGAGTAGCACAGAATCACTACCCCAGGCAATCAACAGGTGAAAAAAAAAAAAAATCAAAATTAAATCACATCAAAATTAAAGCAAGATACCATTTACTTTACAATTAAAATACATTTAAAAAAAACTTAAAAAGAATAAAAAATTATCTGCCATGGGGTCAGAAAAATAAATCATGTTTTCCCTTTGAATTACGTTTATTTCTAAACCATTAACAGATTTTTTTAAGCATATAAAACCACTTCTTTCTGATACATTTTCATAAATATCTTAATGTCATTTTGATTTCTCAAGTAAAAATGTATCTTGATTTAAGAATTTTTATATACTGTATAAGACAAAAATACTACTTAAGAAAATATTTTTTGCAGTGTCCCTGATTTTGATTAATTTGTTGTAAAATGTAACTGTTATCACCAGGGTTTGAAATTAACACCCGCCAACCCGCCAAATGCGGGTAAAAATCAGCTGTGGCGGGGTAACGCTGTCAAATCACTAGCCAAGTTGGCGGGTTAATTTTTGTAAATTATGTTCACTCATTAATTTCTTGGGGAAGTTCATGCAGGCCAAATCTGTGCAGGTTTAGCTGAACTGAACTCGTGAGACATCATGATATTACTGAGTATATTACAAAAGCTAAACAAAACACACGTGAACGTGATGAAAGTCTGGTTTAGACCCGAGGGTGTTTTTTTTTTTTTTTTTTTTTTTTTTTCCAAACTCGGTCCTGAGGGCCGGGTTCTGCAGAGTAGCATTCCAACTTGCCTTAACACACCTGCTGGGAAGTTTCTAATATGCCTAGTAAGAGCTTGATTAGCTGGTTCAGGTGTGTGTAATGGGTTCAAGTTTCAAATCTGCAGGACTCACCGGCCCTCCAGGAACGAGTTTGGGCACCCCTGGCTTAGAGCAACACAGGATTTAGTTTGCGCGTGGCGCTTTTAGAAGTGTGTTCTTTCACTGCATGATTCAGTTTATTAATATGCATTAAGAATGATCACATAATTCAAGATATGGGGCAGAAAATGTATATATTTATATGATTTCATATAGTTAATCAATATCACATGAAGAGTGCCGTTTTTCTTAAAAAATCAGCATGATTACATATAGATTTACAACAGTTAAATAAACAAGAAGTTAATATTAACAGACTTACGTTTTAGACACCATATTGGCTGTTTTTACGCTATTTCTGTGCTATTGGCCAATGAACAAAAATAATTTCAAACACAGCCACAGCACTGTTTTGTGTTTCTGAGCAACATGACGGTGTTTCGTTTTTTGAATGAATCAACCGTGTAAATGATTTGATTCAATCGCAATGACTCACTTAACAGTGACTTGCTGCCACCTACTGGCGGTTTTAATTTCACATTTAAAGTATCTTTTCATTTTTTAAATAATTTCAAATATCAGTATTAAACATTTCATGTTTAAAATATCAAAAACATTATTTATGCATTTGTAACTACAGTTTAAAGCATTCCATGTCCCTCTAAGCTGCATTAACATGTGTAAATACATCTAAAAGCCACTTCATATGCAACTTCTGCAGATTAATTTTATTGATACTGATTTAATTTGTTTAGTAACAGCCTAAATGTATTATTATTATTATAATTGACTGATTAAATGTAAGAATTTGACTCAAAAGATGATGTACACTTTTAGAAAAAAAATGGCTTTATAAAAGGTAAGAATGCCCATAAAAGTTAAAAATCAATTTAAACTTATTGAAAAAGATAAATTTCTGTCACTGCTGTGAACTGACCGCCACACAGACTATGAAGAATATCAAAAACTTAGATTCAGCTGTCCACGGCAGTCCTTAAAGTACCAGCACAAAAACACACTCAGCAAAATATTGTCTAATTACCTTTATCGATAAAATCACAGAAAATATTGAGAATTTTTTGTCAATATCGCACACCCCTAGTACTGAGTACAGTCGCTTTGTCATGCCCAGTGTAGACGGCCTCAAACTGTGGTGGTATTTCTGTTTTTTTGTTTGGCTAGTAGAAGTTTATAACATGGCGGATAACCTTAAAATTGTAGCCAAAAATTGGTGTGGAGTGAAAAAAGGTTCATTTTCCAATCCCTGGTCATCACCCAGCTTTTTATATGAATTAGATATACAAGTACGTCCAACTGTATCTGCATAAATGCAGTATATATGTGTATGGCAATATGTACTATATAACAAATATTAACTGCTTGACTGCTTCTATTGTTACAAAATGTAAAATATTTCAGCGTCCCGGTCAATGTGTATTGTTAAAAAAATGCAAAATTTTTACTTCAATATATGATACATTTTTGTTTGTTTCTTACCTTAAACTCTGTCTCTATGTTGGCAAGTCGTGCGAGTTCGTTGCTGAGCTCTAGTGCGGTCAATACGGGATCTTCACTGGACAGTGACAGGTAGGCGGCGCTAGCGAGCCCTTTGTATGCATTCATGCGTGATCTGGAGTGACTGAACGAGTCACGTCTCTGTTTCTCTGTGCACTCGCAGCACTTGCAGAAGTAGTCATGTGGCCGCTCGATCCTGGCGCCCTTCATCAGCAGGATGTGTACGATCTCGTACTCCTGACAGTGTGCGGCCAGAATCACAGGCGTCACGTCATGCGAAAACCGCGTCCCATCCTCGTCGTAAGCATAAAAGTCGTCATCCCTCAGTTCCTGCTCCAGCGGGCTCAAAGTCAGTCTCAGACCGCCTGCGAATGCCGGATGAGCCAAAATGGCCTCCACGATTCGCACGTAACCTTTGCTGATCGCCAAAAGAAGTGCGTCGCCAATGCGTGCCATCCCGTCCTTCTTTAGCAAGAGCTCTGTGACCTCCAGGTGCTCGTTGCCGACTGCTAACTGCAGCGTGTTTTGCCCCATGTAGTCCACGCAGTTGAAGTTAAGCGTTTTGGACTCATCCAGCATTTTGCGGACGACAGGAATGTTACCGTACTCTGCTGCATCAAGGAAACGCTCCTCCTCCGCTGTGAGGCTGGTCCCGCGTTCATTGAACATGTAGGCAGGGCCTCGGATGGCCTGCCGACGGCCCTTCTCTCGCAGGGGTTGGTGTGCCTGCGATGCATGGGGGGGGACCTTGACCTGAGAGGAAAAACAAAATAAGAATAATTGTTGAATAAAGTTATTTTTGTTTTTTTTGTGAACAAAAAGTATTCTCTTAGCTTCATAACATGGACTATTTTAACGATGTCTTTTACTACCTTTCTGGGCCTTGAACGTGTTAGTTGTGTTGCTGTCTATGTAGGGTCAGAAAGCTCTTGGATTTCTTAAAAAAAATATCTTAATTTGTGTTCCGAAGGGGATGAACGAAGGTCTTACGGGTTTGAAAAAACATGAGGGTGAGTAAATCATGACAGAATTTTCATTTTGGGGTGAACTATATCTTTAACAGAAGGTAAACAGAGATAAATTATTTTCAGTTAGTTGCCAATGCAACATTTCAAATTTTCATTTAGTTTTAAGTCTTGAAGTACTTAAAAATTTATAAAACTAAACTGAAAAAATTAAAAACGAAAAAAAAAAAAAAAAAAAATTCCTATATAGAAATATAATAATAATAATACTAAACAATAATATTTATAAAGCAATTACTAAAACCTCAAAAATTAATAAATAACTATGTTCATTAATGATACAAAATAAATTGATTTTAACAACATCAAGAAACGTCAACCAAATAGCTGTTTAAAAGGTTGATTCAAAAATAGCTTAAATGAGTGTGTTTATTAAACTAGGTTCTAACTGTTCTGCTCACTGCACAGCCCCCACAGCACCAAGATTCAGTCCATAACTGTTTGTCAATAGACTGACGGTCTAAAATAGCCAATCACAGCTCTCCTTTTAGAAGTTGCTAAATTGGCCTTTCACGCCACATGAAACTGTCTGACCTCTGATTGGCCCAATAATCAATGACATCAGAGATCAGCTCGGGGCTGCAGCGCTTTCAATGGATCTCACACAGACAGACACGTGATGTTCAACAGTAGGAGAAAAAGCTAAGAAATTGCCACAATTTCAACACACACATTTAAATTTTTGTCATTTCCAGATAAGAGTCTGTGTGATAGTCTGATTTTCCATCATAAAGCACAAGAGGGTGAATATATCACACTTCAAAAATGACATGATTGTAGGATGCAAATTTGTTTGTAAAATCATATCAATTTTAGCCCTCTTGATCACAGTCTTGTCTAAAATTGCACACATATGCTTCAGGAGAAAATGTACTCAGAAGCAACTAGTTTTACACTCACAAACTGGTTATACAGCATAGAAACATAGATGCACTCACGCACACATGAAACATACATGTGCAGTGAGCAGATCATTATGTCATCTGGTGCATGCTGTGCTGCTTTGAACATTTAATTTCCAAATGCTGTCAAACTCTCTGTGAGCAAGATATTTCATACTGCAGCAAATCACGAGAGTCACAATCTGCTATAAAACAAAAACACTCTCAGCTTTTACACACGCACAAACCCAGAGAGAGAATCCAAAGTTTTCCGGCTAGACCCACCAATGCAGCATATGTTGTTTAATTAGTGGTGTTTGTTAAGTCAAGCATAACTATTGCTGTTGCTCATATTTATGTTTATGATTTGATCAGACCTCTAACACTAAGTATGAAAGTCCAGTGTGTGCATCATGTGATGTTGAGGAGAGTGTGCTGGTGCTTCACTAAGTGATCAGACCCACAATTTTCACCTGCTGGAGCAGAAAACAGGTGATCCTACAGACTAACATTGAAAGACCTAAGACACATTTACAGACCAGAAGATCACAGAGACATGAGGATACAGGACACTGAAGGACCAGGTTTGAGAGGAGGAACACACCAAGCAAACACTCCGGACCACCTTAGCAACACATTTAAGAATAACGTCTTGCCAACCACCCTGAATACTCTAGCACCACTGTTACAGTAGGAATTGGCCTTGAAAAATTCTGGCAAACATCATGAAACCACCCTAAAAATCACATAAGAATTTGGCCCCTAGCAAACCTTTAACAACCACCAAAGGTGTCCCAGGAGCAACGCCCTGTAACGCCGCCTGGAAAACCCTAGGCAAATCACTTAGGAATGTCCTAAGAAAACCATAAAACAACCACCTAAGGGAGTGTCCTAGCAAAGCCCTAGCAAACGCCCTGAACACCTAGCAATCCACTTAGGAATGCCCTAGCAACCCCTAAACAACCCATACGAAGGCCCCTAGCAGTTCAAATAACCCAATTAAAGCAATGCCCTAGCAATAACTCTAACACCACCTAAAGGAGGTGTCTGCAACGCCCTAGTAACCCCCCGAACCACCCCCTTAGCATCACTAAGGAGGCCTAGAACGTCCTGGATTCCACTTGGACGCTAGCAACTAACCTGGAGGAATGGCCTAGCAAAAACCACCTAAAGAATGCCTTAGCAACACTTAACACCATTTAGGGGGGGGGGTGGAGAATGCCCTAGCAACACTCTAACAACCACTTAAGAATGCCTTAGCAACACCTTAGCAACCACCTGAGAATGCCCTAACCACCACATAAGAGTGTCCCAGCAGCACCCTAGTAACCACCCTGAACACCCTAGCAATCACTTAGGAATGCCCTAGCAACATCCTAACAACCACTTAAGAATGCCCTTGCAACACCTTAACCACCACTTAAGAATGCCCTAGCAACATTCTAACCACCACCTAAGAATGCCCTAGCAACACCCTAACAACCACTTAAGAATGCCCTAGCAGCACTCTAACAACCACTTAAGAATGCCCTCGCAACCTACGAGTGTCCCAGCAATGCCCTAGTAACCACCCCGAACACCCTAGCAATCACTTAGGATTGCCCTAGCAACGTCCTGGGATCCACTCTGGACACCCTAGCAACTACCTGAGAATTCCCTAGCAATCACCTAAGAATACCTTAGCAACACCCTAACCACCACTTAAGAATACCCTAGCAACACCCTAACCACCACCTAAGAATGCCCTAGCAACCCCCTAACAACCACTTAAGAATGCCCTAGCACAGAGGTAGGCAAGTTCGAGTCCTAGAGAGCCGCAGTTCCTGCAAAGTTCAGCTCCAACCCTGAAAAAAACACTCACCTGCCTATAGCCTTAGTAATCCTAAAGACATTGATTAGTTGTTCAGTTGTGTTTGATTAGGGTTGGAGCTGAACTCTGCTGGACTGCGGCTCTCTAGGACCAAACTTGCCTACCCCTGCCCTAGCAACATTATAAAAACCACTTAAGAATGCCCTAGTAACACTCTAACAACCACTTAAGAATGCCCTAGCAACACCTTAGCAACCACCTGAGAATGCCATAACAACCACATAAGAGTGTCCCAGCAGCACCCTAGTAACACCCTAACAATCACTTAGGAATGCCCTAGCAACATCCCAACAACCACTTAAGAATGCCCTAGCAACACACTAGCAACCACCTAAGAATGTCCCAACACTCAAACAATAATCTCTTAGCAATGCCCTGGAAACTAACTAGCAATACTCTAGCAACAGCTTGGCAACCACCCACAATTTCTTGAGAAAAAGTAAAAGTGAGTAGTTTTGCAGTGATGTTCAGTCAGTCAGGTGGGCCAGCGGTCACCAGATACTCTGCTCCTCAGAGACCAATAAAAGTGTGACGTGATAAAGAGAGCGGAAAGAAGATGACACAGCGCTCTGACACTTCAAACACACACAAGAGCGGCTGAAAATGGAAGCCATTCAAACAGTGCGACTTCCCTGAGGGACATGAAGGAGAGAGAGAGAGAGCCCTGCTGCGCACAGTGTGTGTGTGAGGCCATCAAGATCCTCCAGATACGTCTGTCACTCTCACACACACCCTTACAGGTGCGCAAACTGCATGTGTTTGCATAAAGTCTGTGTCTGATTAAATGTGACCGATATCTGTGGCACCAGCTCTATCAACAAAAACTGAGTTGCATAAATAACTAGATTTTTACTTTTTCTGAGGAAAATGTAAGCATTGTTTAACTTTTATGTTGTCCGTGCAATACTTGATTCATTCTATAAACCAATGTCAAAAAAAAATCACCTTGTGTCACTTTGTTGCTAGGGTGTTCTGGGTGGTTGCTAGGTGGTGATTTACTGACTCACAGGGAGGGCCCAACTCCAAAGGCTATATGATAATTCTGGTCCTAGATACACAAAAAAAAAATTAAAAAGGTGCTCACGATGCCTAGACAAACAAAACCTTTTTGTCCTCTAAAAATGGGGTGGGGGGGGGGGTTTCAAGAAAGGAAAAAAACTTCTGATTACCAAAGGTTATTTGTGGCAAAAGAAGGTTCTTTAGATTATAAACAGGTAAGAAAGAGATGGTTCTTTAAAGAACCTTTGACTGAATGGTTCTTTGTGGAACCAAAAATGGTTCTTCTATGGCATCGCTGTGAAGAACCTTTATTTTTAAGTGTACAGTAGGTCTTTCTACACAGATATGATGCGATGCATTATGCCAGGGTTTCCCAAACGGGGGTTTGTAAGCTAATGAAAAGCTAATAATTAATTATATCAAATATAAAATTTTAAGACAAAGAAACAAATGCGATATAGCTTAGTGGGATTATCAAATCAAAGGCTGAGATTAATTAAAGAACTGTACACTGTAAAAAATAATCCGTAAAATATACGGTAAAAAACGGCAGATGTGGTTGCTGGAATTTTACCGTAAAAAACACGGTAGCAACATTTTAGGATTTACGGGTTTAATTTAAATTTACAGTTAAATACTGTAATTTCATTAACTGATTTAATGTTAATATATCAACCTATTGAAGTACTGAAATCTGTTTTGTACCTTTGTAATACAAATGGTGGTGATGAGAAAGTCACATGATGAACCAAAGCCCATCACAAGCAGCTTTTAAATAATACAAATACAATTACAACAAAAACACCAAACACCATCATGGTAACACACATGAAACTGAAATAATGCAATAAAAATTAATTTAACAACATTAAATGTAACATAAAACCCTAATGTACAAAACTGAAAATAAAAAACTAAGAAAAAACGTTATTTCAAAAAAGAAAAACATCAAATTTGAAATGTAACGCAGGGAATTCTGGGAATGTCAATTTACGGTTATTCACTGTAAATTATACAGTCTTATTGACTTCCAAAAACGGTATACTACCGTAAAATTAATGTCCAATACATGTAATGTCAATACAGTTTTTCACCATATATAGTAACGGAACTTACCGTTAAACAAATTAACAGGTTTTTACTGTAGAATTTTTTACAGTCTTTTACAGTTAAATTCACAGTCATTTTTTACAGTGTTATAATATAACATGAAAAAAAAACGTAAGGATTTGAAACATTAGCTTTTGATCGTGAAAGTGAAGAATTTCAGACAAATATTAGTATTGTAACTTGTAAAATAAAATGATTATAATTATTATCAAATGTTAATTTACAATGATTTACAACAGTAGCATATTTCTGTGATTTTGTGACTTTTGTTAAAACTATTATTTTATTTTAAGCTAAAATGATAATGATGATGATGATGATCATTATTAGTAGTAGAGGATTATTATTCAAGTTGATAGGGTTCATATTTATCTATTTGCTTGAATGTCATGTGGACTGTGAACATGCAAACTATTGAAATTAAATTATTGAAATATTATTTATATATACATGTTTGGGATCCCCTGCATTATACACTGATGAAATTATTTGCATATTATTTATTTACATACTTAATTTCTGCAATTTATACTTGTATCCAGAATGTTAATTTGTAGGACAATTAGTCTAACAGGTCCAAACTCACTCCACTGACCTGTTGGCTGCAAACAAACAGATCACTGTTTTGAAAGTATCTTTAAGGAATCAAACCAAACGACTTCCAGTGAACATCAAACTGGCACAGGAGGAAATATTTAACATCCAGAAAAATGACACCCAGTCATTTTAATGACTATATGATATGCTTGAGTTTGATCTGGCAGTTTAAGATTAATATGAGTGAAGTTTAAACAGGGAATGAATTATGAGTCCATCCATATGGAGAACATATGGAGCTGATGGACACACACTCACACAGAGAAGGAATAATATGCAAACTTGGTATATTCTTTCATCCTACTGTACTGCAGATCACCTCTCATCTCTCTCTTGTACAAGCATCAGCATAGAAATAGATTTTTTTTTGCTCCTCATCAGCACAAAGAATGAAAGGAGCAGCTGGAATCACAATGAGAGCAAAGACTACAAGCCAGAGGAGTGAGACAGATGAAACAGAGCGGGGGGGAACAAAAAAAGGGAGCGAGGATAAAAAAGAAGTGAGGCCCCTCTTTACAAACACTTTTGAAAAATGACGGGACTTCTGTTGATAATTTTAAACTGGGGAGAAGGGAGGGAAAAGAAAAAATATTGAACGGAAAAAAAAAAAACGGAGGGGGAACGGAAAAACGAGGAACAGGAAGCCGACTAGGAAGTTACAGTTTTTTTATTCCAGACAAGAAGGGGAAAGGGAGAGGAGAAAACCCTTATCAAACGCACCCAGCAAGCAAATGACAAAAAAGCACATAAACAAAGTGAATCAAAAAATGTAAACTAAAATTTAACATGATGAAATATTAAAAAATGTATAAATAAAAAAAAATGTAACTACAATAGTATTAACAATTCTAAAAATACACTTAGGGACAGACTGTACTGTAAAGACTGATGAGAACAACAGACAGATGAAGGGAAGGTGGTGACCAAACAAACTGTTCAGAGTCTATAAACATCACATTTGAGTTATTTCGAGACAGGCCAAAAAAAAAAAAAAAAAAAAAAAAAAAAAAAAGAGTTTTGCCATATTTGAAATTTAAACTTTTTTGCAATCAGCATAAATAAAAACCCATATCTGCGAACCAAATGCCAATCACACCGGCATGTGTACGTTTCCGTCCATTCATTGTTACTTTTTTTTAAATATATGAAATACAGAAAACGTGTTTTTTTCTTTAATGGTTCTAACACTGATGAATAGAATAAGCAGACACAGACCTTTTGGGGGTTTTGGGGGTGTCCCCCTCGGTGGAAATCATGGTCCGGGGACACCTAGGGGGACCAAAAGGGTACTTCAGCGTTAGCGATTGTATGCTATAGTCATTACATATTTAATTATTTGCATTTAATCAGCTGTTTGTATCCAGGCACGTTCTACGGGGGTGCTAGAGGTGTCAAGCACCCCAAACGATAGCAAGAGCACCCTCGGTTGAAGCTGTAAAAATAGGATATGGTGAAACATTTTTGGCAAACACTCCAGTGTGTATTTGCGTTTGCGCTCTGGAGAGGTTCAAATATTTCTATTTACAGCGTGTTTTTGCAGCGTTGACCCAGTCACAGACATACAGTAGGCTATCTGTTGAGTTCTTGAATGCAACAGCCAATCAGAGGCGTTTAAGTCAGAATCCACTCACCACTTTTAAAATGCGCAGTGTTGTTAAGTACTGGACTTCTGAGTGATACAAATATCGCAAATTTCATCTCATTTATAACAAATAAAGTGTAGGGACACAAATGTTAATAGGAGAATGAATGGGTGCAATGTAAAGGATTGATTGATTTTATATAATACAGAGACGGAGAGGATGGAGCGGAGGAGAGGGAGGAGGGAGGAGAGATGGACGGGGACGAGTGATGCAGGACAAGGGAGAGAGAGAGAGGGAGATTTGCATTGTGCGCCATTCAGGGAAGTTGGGACCAGGAATTCGGCAATGTCGAATTTTATATCATACTTAAAGTCCATGTATTTGCTCTTCAAAGAATGTGCGAGGGGGGGAAAAAAGGGAAAAATCATTTATTTTAATCAGCAAATCAGAACTGTTAAAAATGAGTTTTTCAATATTCAATTGTGAATTTGAACAATGGTTATAAAGGGTGCTAACAATTAACAAAAATGTGAAAAGAAGTCAATATTTTACTTTTTCGGGCAGCATTTGGTGTTACGGATCTGCTTTCAATTGTGATTTTCCAACAGGGGAACTTTAAAAAACAAACAAACCGTGTATTTTTTTTTTTCATTTTTTTCGTCATGCGTTAAAAAAACAAAAACTTAATGGACACATGTGGTTTGAAATCTTCATTTTTTTATCAGTCTGAGTGGTCAGATCAGATTTCTAGTAATTTCTAGTTAATTTAATCATTTGGATTTCAAAATGAAACCAATGAGTGAACACATTTTGGACTGTGTATGCTTGAATGTGTCAAATCCCTCTGTCGCTTACAGTGTTGGTGAAAGTTTTAAAATAAATAACTTTTAAACTAAATGTAATACAATATTGCATTACAGTAATTACATTAGTTAATTTTTATGGAAAGTAGCACGTTATGCTACTTTTGCATTACTTTTTCTCATCTGGCCTGGGCTTGCTTGTTTGTTTTTAATATAAAGTTTTAATTATTGCAGGTTTGCATCATATTCTGAGTTTGCTTTTCATTGTTTTTATTCATTTTGAGGAAAACTAAATCTGATTTTTTTTATTGTGCAAAGTGAGATGAGTAAACATATGTTCACATTTAGTCTAGAACTCGTAACCATCATGTGTCCGTCCCGCCAACGGCTTTGTCTGAAATATGTTTTAGATTATCTTCAGAGACATCGACTTCATTTCATGCCCTCACACACAAACTATGTGACCCCGTAAATGCGTGGAAAGGCATTTAGCGAGGCAAAGACAATGCGCCAGGTAGTCCAAGCGGCCAGCGATTATAGACCGCTCTCTGAAAGGAAAGTAATTTTCTGTCAGTTTTGTAAAGACAGGCATTCGTGTTACGGCCTACTCCCTTTCTCTCTCAGATGAGAGCTAGCCTAGTCATTAAATCATGGCTAAACCACAGACATTAAGGGTGACAATTGTCCCTCAACCTCCGCCTTGCACTGATCTGCTGCACTCCATTACACCCGCACTGTTTGTGTGTAGTGGATGACAAAAAAAAAAAAAGTGACACGTTTAGGCCAATATTTCTCAAATGGTTCTAACCGCGCTAGTCAATGTCAAAAATTAGTCAGATGGACAGTCAAACGCCCAAAGTGGGCGGGGGGGTTTACGTCACAAAAACAAAAGCACCAATTCCAGGAGGTGTTGAAAACATCAGATAACATTGAAAGAGGGCAAAGGGTAAGATATGATTCGAAAATCAATGGGACCGACGGGTATTAGCCAGTGATGCAAATACTCAACTTTTTCGACGAGGACAAGAAAAGTTTTGCATTTTTTTTTAAAACATATTTGGATAACAAATACAAGTAACGGTTTGTGGTTATTTTAACAAATATTTGTAATATTCAAGAAAATGATTACGTGACAACTACAATAGTCCTATTTCCTTCACTATTGCTGATGTTTTGCTCTGGAGGATTTCATATGCAAATATTATATGCAAAAATATAAATTTTGCCACAAATCCCAACATAGAGTGCAAAAAAGTTGGGTGTTTCGGGAAGTAACCTGACATATTTTCTCCACCGGGAAATTTCAACAATGATTTTTTAGTTTCTACTACATACATAATTTAGGCTTACAACACAAACATCTGACTTATGTCAAAAGCTCAAAGGAAATGTGATTTCTCATGTCATGGCCCCTTTAAGGCAGAGTTAAAAACACAGAGAAATGGCCACCATCATTTCACAGCCGTATTCCGATTTCATTGATTTTCTACACTGTAATAGAAGCCCCGTTCCCTCCGCCCCAGATGGGATAGTACAAATAATTATCAATCAATATTTACTGTCGTCTCACTGTGGTGTATTATTTTAACACGTGATTTACTCTATTGCCCATCTCGCTACGGACCGGCTATTTGCATGCGAGCTCTCCGACCAATCAATGTTTCCAATTATCTAAAGACCTCCAATTGTGATGAATTACAGGGCATAATGGCATTGCATGTAATTCTGCTTTGCCTTGTGCGGCTGTGACATCGATAGTTTTGAAATGTGTGATTTGTGTTGGCTCTAATCCGCTTAGCATTTATTGATCTTTAATGGTATTGTCCTTAGTTAACACTTTAGCAACTGGGATTTTTGTCATCCTTTGTGCTCAAAAGACACAGGACGCTGGGGAACAACGCTTTAAAGAGGAAAGAGATGAAGAGAGAGAGAAACGGGGGTTTGAAAAATACAGCTGCCAGTGTGTGTGACTGTGTGTGACTGTTTGTGTGTGTGTGTGTGAGAGAGAAAGAATGTGTGTGTGTGTGTGTGTGAGAGTGTGTGTGGGTGTGTGTGTGTGTGTGTGTGTGTGTGTGTGTGTGGAGTGAGTTCGTGTGTGGAAACTGTGTGTGCGTGGTGTGCTCTGTGTGGTGTGTATGGGAGTGAGTGAGGTTGGTGTGTGTGTGACTGTGTGTGTGGTGTGTGTGGGAGTGTTCTGTGTTTTTTAGTGTGTGTGTGGGAGTGGAGTGTGTGTCGGTGTGTGTGTGTTGTGTGACTGGTGTTGTGTGTGTGGTGTGTGTTGTGTGTTGAGACTTGTGTGTGTGTGCGTGTGTGTGTGTGTATGTTGGTGTGTGTGTGAGTGAGTGAGTGTGTGTGGACTGTGTTGTGTGGTGTGTGTGACTTTTTTGTTTTTTTTTTGTGTGTTGTGTGTGTGTGTGTATATATATACTGTGTGTGTGTGTGTGTGTGTGGGATGTGTGTGTGTGTGTGTGTGGTGTGTGTTTGTGAGTGTGTGTGTGTATATTTGTGTGTGTGTGTGTGTGTGGGGTGTGTGTGTTGTGTGTGTGTGTGGTGCCATTTGCACTCTGTATGTAATTGAGATCCTAATATGCTGTTGATTCAGAGTTTTTCAGTTTAAGATTATGTTTAATTTTTTTTTTTTTCGAAAAATAATTGGGCCACAGCACCAACTGTTTTCAAACATTGGATAATGTAAATCAGCATATTAGAATGTTTTCTGAAGATCATGTGACACTGAAGGACTGGAGAAATGATGCTGAAAATACAGCTTTGATCACAGAAATACATTACACTTTAACAGATATTCACACAGAAGAAAAACAGTTATTTTGAAAAGAAATGGCCATAATATTCCACAATTTTACTGATTTTACTGGATTTTGATCAATAAATGCAGTCTTGGTGAGCAGAAGAGTCTTCTTTCAGAAAATCATATATTATCAATAATAATATTAGACGGCACATAAAAATAAAATGCAAAACTAAAATCTTATTTTATATGATATGACCATAAAAGTCTACATCAAATTGAAATTTGACATCTTGGTCATGTTGTGCATGTTTATCTGTGCAAATAATATTATTATATATATATATATAAAAAAAAAAAAAAAGGTTCACAAAAAAACATTCTTAGTTATTTCTATTTATTGTATTGCATTTTATTAATATTGTATAATTATTATATCCCATATAAGTTAGTATGTGTAATGTTGTAGCTTTTCGTTGAGATTTTTTGCCTTGCTTGTATAGTTTTGATTAAATAAAAGTGATTAAAATAATAAGAATAATAATAACAATAGTAATAATCCTTCCCTTCAACCTTCAGCCACCATGCGTGTAACCCCCACTTTTTATGAACTTATTAATTCCCAATGAATAAAGTCCAGTCCTGCCCTTCATTTTCTCATTTACCATTTGGTTTCTTGGAAATAGTGCACATTGCTTAAGTAAAATGGCTTGCAAACGTTATTTTATGTTGACTTGTCACTAGATTTGTCTTCTGCATCTTTTCTCGCCTGCAGTTGAAGCAGCTGTAACTAGAGTGCCATACTGTTCCACAATGAAGAACCAACCTGTGCAAGTGAGAGAAAATGTCAAATATAGAGCGAGAGATGTGAGGAGGAGGAATAATCAACTTACATTTCAGCAAGTGTGCAATTATTTCTTTATAGACCCAAATATGTGGTTAACCCAGTGTTTCTGTGCCCGTTTGAGTGTGAGTCAACCGTCACTCCTCCTGAAGACACAGAATCAGTGTCAGTGTTTCTTATCCCAGTATTTCTGAATCTTCCCAGTAGCCCTATTATCCTGTTTTTTATATGTCAGCTTCCAGAACACACCGTTCCCAACAAAAGTTTCCTGAACACTTGCAGCGCATTAACAATGGCAGAGTAATGAACACTGAGGAGAGAGAACAGGCTAGACTTTCACTTCACCTGATGCCTCCAACTGTGTCTTTGTCTCGACATACGGGAGGAAATTTGGCTCAAATTGGCCCTCTGCTCAAATCCCTCCTCTACATGCTAATCAAATGTGTAGAATTTAAAAAAAAAAACTTCTGAGCTTTTTGTGAGTTTGCTTCTGTAATGAAGGAAAGTCTTGCTTGAGGAGTCTGAACTTAACTCAGCCTGGCTAATCTTCTCAAATCCATACACACTTCCATTAGCAGCTGCCGCTGTTATTAATGCTAGCTCATATTCTTCCTTTTAAGAATAGTGGAACTTTTCTTTTTGCTCACTTGTGCATGAACATAGCTAATTCTGGGAAGAAGAGACAGTTTAATACATTTCAGTTTACTGTATAGAATTCCTGACGGCTCAATATCGCATTGTTTTATTATTATATATATAATTTAATTATATATATATATAATATATATATGTTTTTTTTTTTACGCCAAATCGCATATTTATATAACTTGTACTTTCACAATAATGCAAATAACATCCGATTCAGCTTGTTGTAAAGTACTTTGAAAGTTTTAAAAGAAAATAAAGTATAGTAAACCCCTATATCCAATTACCTTTTTTTTTAATTTTTCTTATTATAATGTAATATATGGCTTTGTGATAGCCCATGGCTATATATAGCTACAAATGCATGTTAGCCAATGATAGTTCTGAAAAAAAAACAATAATGAAATATTCAATTTTTTGCACTGTTGTAATTAATTTAGGTTTGCAAGGTTTTGTGATCAATGTTTCAAAGCCAGAGGACCTATCGTATATATTTTTAATAATATTCATTTCGTCATACACTCTTTTACGGCCTAAGAAGAAGAAAGTTTAAAAAAGAAAGGTGCTGGTAATTTTCCAAATGATTACTTATTACGGACAGTCCTTTAACCCTATAACACAACCACGAGCCATGCAAATAATTAAATATGAGGAAACACCGGTGAAAATCAGACTGACATATCCTCGGATTTCCACAATAACCAGACCTGCTTTTTACAATACGAGTGTATAACTTTTGAGGGCGCAAAAGTGAAACTGGCCAAATTACTAGCCATATTTTGATATATAATAATATATATTATTATATATATAATCTATATATATCATATATATCTATACAGTCCCCTGACAGACAGAAGAGTCCTGATCCTGGAATTACATTGTGCTGTGGCTTTGTGCTTGGTTTTGTCGTTTGGTGCGCCTGGTGGGAAGGCAATCGAATGTCGAGCCTGTTGTTTTAGTCTCTATCCATTCCACTTCTTTTCCCTTCGTTTCCCTTTCGCCATTCTGCTTTCAAGGACCATTGTGCAAAAAGAGAAGCGTCTAAGCGTGAGATGTCTGTGTGTCTCCTCCTTTGCGCAATATTTTTTGGGGTGCCGCCGTCCATGCTTTGCAACCATTACCTGGAATGCAGGCCACTCTGAAAGAGATCTTTTATAATGTTTTTTTTTTGTGCGGCTGATGTGATATGTTCTTACCCTCTTGGCCGCTGGCCTTAGGCCTACTAATACACAATAGGAACAAAAATAACAAAGCAGCAGTTATTTTATAAAACTGAATTGTGCAAACAGCTGAGGAAACATTCTGCACTTGGGAAGACTGAATCTTCAGGGAAAGGAGATTGGTGTGCGCCTCACATTTCCCGCGCTCCCCGACCATTAGGAGGAAAGCGATAGGAAATGGAGAAATAAGAGAGGTAATCTTGGAGTTTGGTAGAGTTTTAATAATCATCATGTCAGCGGCGGTTTGTGTACGTGTCTGTTATAATGTTACTCATCTCTAGGAAGGCACAGTTTGTGAGTGTGCGCTCTGTGATTCTGCCTGCGGTTTCTTGTGTGTGTGCGTGAGTGCGTTTCTGATAACTAGTGCCTCTGGAGCATGAGCCTCGTGACACATTAATGTGCGGTACAGATGACACACGCCGCAGGGGTTTATGGGTATGAAACCGGAGTGAGATGCTCTGCAGAGCGGAGGCAGAAACAACACGCTGTTAAAGAAGGTGATGTGGAGGGCTTGTGTGTGCTGCAGTGATGCATTATGGGATTAAATGAGGTCTCGGCTGTCACAGTGCAGCCCATTCTTTAGCAGCTGTTCGGCCCTCTTGTTAGACGCTTGCTTCACCTGCTGCTGAAGAGGAAGGACCATCCTGTGTGTGTCAGTTCTTGTCTGATGGCAAATCTAAGGAGATTTGCGTGGCTTTGATGCTGTGCTGTTGTCATGCTCCCGTCTGCTCGCTGAGGGTTTATGGGACAGATGCCGGTGTCGTCCAACATCTGGCCTTCGTGATAGAGGCCAGTAGTTGATTTGAAATGTCAGTTGATATATTACCCATACCCATTTTCTGCTCACCAAAGCTATAATTATTTAATTTAAAATATGGTAAAAACAGCAATATTGTGAAATATAATTACAAAGTGTAACCTCTGTGGGCGATGTGAAATATCTTATTACTGTATGTTTCTCGGATGATGCGGCCGCTTATTTTCAGCATCAGTACGTCGTCTTCATGTCATGATCCTTTAGAAATCGTTCTAATATCCTGATAAGGTGCTCATGAAACATTTCTGATTATTAGCAATGTTGATAACATCGGCTGCTTCATGTTTTTGTGGAAACTGTGATACATTTTATTTTTCAGAATTCACAGATGAACAGAAAGTTCAAAAAAACAGCATTTATTTGAAATAGAAATATTTTGCAACATTATAAATGTCTTTATTATTTTTGATCAATCTAATGCATCCATATGGAAAGGAAAATATTGATTCCCTTCAAAAAATAAAAAATAATATGCATCATCAATAATATCATTTGATTCTTTTAATATCACAATTTTTTGGTAAATTAAGCGTTTTTCACATGAATGATTTGAGAATGTTTTCAGTGATTGAAACGTTGTGGCTTGTGTTGTATATGGATCACAAGGCCCGAAATGTGCAATTTGTTCACATATCTTTGTTTTTCTTCCTTTTAGAAGTGATCTAAATATTCATGACTTGAAACAGATGGAAGATTGATAGGCCTGTGCTGCAGTTCTTGTGTTCTTTACTGGAAAGCTCACATGCATTTAGATTAATTTCCTACTGTATGATATTCCAGAGACGTCCCGTTCCTTACGGGGCCCTCAGAGACTCGTAGCATCAGGCAGGTGTTCATACGAGTGTCTTTCCTCCAGCCACCTGCTTTTCTTCCTCTTTCCCCGAGGAGCCCGACTGCTTAACCTCCATCCTTCCTCTGATCCCAGAGCATAGTCCTCCTCAACCTCTACTGTTAAATCAACTCAAAATGTGACTTAATTGAACTCTGTGGGAGTACGTTTAACACTGCTGATTTAATTGTACTGTAGCACAGATAACGTTCTGTCATTTCCATTTCATACAAAAGGCAGAAATCAGCAAGATTTCAAAGCCTTTCCGCATGTCCAAGGCTTATATTCAAAATTGGGACCAAAAATTATTCAGACACTTCGACCTGTCCATGTTTTGCTTAAGTGTTATCTGACATTATCAAGATGAATTGTTCTGACACAGTTTTTACCTGAGTTCTGTCATATTTTATTCCACTTTTCTAAACTATACGAAAAAACTGTGATCTGTGTGAAATGTCCTGAATAATTTTTGGTTTGACTGTAAATATACACAGACCGTACACACACATATATTATGCAAACACAAACTTTTATTTTGTATGCGATTAATCGCGATTAATCGATTTGACAGCCCTATATTTCCAAACCAGTGTGGTACTGTATTTTGATTCGAATAAATGCAGCTTTGGTGAGCACAAGAGACTTTCAAAAACAACTTCCCGACCCAAACTTTTAAACCGTGGTGTATCTGAGATATTAAATCTCTTGAGCTATGAAAGAGCAAAGCATGACATTCTGGTCTAAAGATGTTTTTACACACAGCAGACGATGGTTTACAGTCCTCGGTGTGTTTAGCCCCTCCCCCGCTGCAGTGTCATCCTCCTGTATAATCTACTCAAAGTGGGGGACGTTTTGCTGAGTAATTGGGATAATAATTAAGGGCTGGTTAGTGCCAGCTGGGTAACTAAGGGGGTCAGAAAGCAGCGTGCCGTGGGCATACTCCATATGGATCAATACAGTGAGCAAGATCCCTAGATAGTGCACACTACAAATGCAAAGCTGTTTTTAAGAGTTCAACTGGAAACTTTAACTCTGAGCAAGACGTTTCTTTGTGCTATTGCATTTTTTTAATTAATCTCACACTTATTACAACAGTTGGAGACGCTCCAACGGGAGCACTAATGCTCTATTTTGGTACGCGGATCCAAATTAGCCTCCAATAAAGCGCTGACGCAGCATCGCGCCACATCTGCCGAGGCCGGTGGGAAGTATCAGGCAACGAGAGGTTAAATATCCATTTGTCGCACCCCTCACCCGTCCCATGTGACCTCGGCTCTCCGTAACCATGGCAGTGGGGCGACTCTCGATGGGATACATAAATCAGAGCGTTACTGCCCACCTCTTTTATCTCCATTCAGAGGGCGATTTATTTGACTCGCTCTTTATTTGAAGGGTGTTCAATGGCCGTTCAGTTGGCTGGTGAATACTCGCTCTGTTTGTGTTGTTAAAAAAGCTCAGAAAACAATGGCTTTGGCCATTTCGTCAGCGCCAAAGGGGGGCCCCCCCCCCCCCCCCCCCCCCCCCCCCCTCTCGAGCCTGTGGTGAGTTTACAAATGTTCCTTCGTTACTGGACTTTTGAACGGATACCTTGTTAAGTCCCCGTTTCGCTTGAACTCCGAGCGTTATCCTGCGCCGTACCTCTCGTTCACTCTCAATGAAGACCAAACGCATGTTTTTTTTTCCGCTTTCTCCTCACCATGGTTTTTTATGTGATTTAATGTAATTAAAAGGGAATTGGACTATCTCGAATTATTACTTATTTCATAATTACTTTGTTTCCCGCAGCCGTGTAATCTGCGGAGGCCCCGGACTCACGGGAGAATAAACCCGCGGTGGGATTGCGGATTTCATGGCACTAGACAGATCGAGCGCAATGCATTGCACATGAACGGCGATGTAGAAAACTCACTGTAGCCACTGACCAAGAGATTTTCGAACTAAGCCCCCGATTTAATTTTTCTATTTACTGATATAATTAATTTAAAGATACCATACAAAGCTGTGTGACTTTTAGATTCATGTTTTGTCTGTATGGCCCTCTATTTGCTGGCCAATCTATCGTAATAATCTACACGGTCTTTGGGGCATTTGTTTCAAACTGTAAAACAGATCATATTTAATATATAATCTTATCATATATAATTAATATTCTAGACGGTCCTCTGAACATTATATACATTCTACTACTACACTCAATTTTTACTTTTACTATTTTATTAACTAACAGTTCATATTTTTGACAGGAGAAAATAAGACCGAGCTTAAAAAATATTTGCAATGAAATCGAATAAATTAAAGTTGGGTAAAATACAATATATAAACACCTTAAACTTCTTTTTTTTTCACAGCTAATTGCCAGCGACCATTTCTTTTAGTTCGACAACTACTAAAATACCACACCTAAGCTGAAAAATTATATTTATATATATATGATATATATTTCTATTGCTTATAAAAATTACACAACTGGTAAAAACAAAAATACTAAAACTTTAACTTCATTAAAATGAACAGCAATAGAAAAATAAACAATTCCCAATATTATTATATTAAAAACTATGAAAATAAACAAAATAAAAACTATACAAAAATAATAGTATCTCAACGATAGTAAAATAACACTGATTCAGACTAAATATGCAGATAATTTTACAAGCAAACAATAAATAAATAAATTCTACTTCCTTGCCATGACAGTTTTCCTTGACATTGTATGGCACTACTAGTTTTGGCTATATAAAACAAACCAACATCCATTGGTAATGATCTTATGATATTGACTCTAGATATGGCATAACAGGCATTATTCACTATTTATTCATCTTTACAGCCTTCCTGTGATTGACAGAATGACAGGACAGCAGCTCTGAAGTGACCTTCTCCACCAGCCCTGTGCTATCAGTAATAATGTTGTCTATTACGGTTCATGCTTATTTAGTGACTGTAGGCTGGAGCCTCTCACCTCTTTCCGACCTGTCAGAGATAATGTTGAGCCATCAGAACAGCAGGGACGAATCGCTAGTATTCATTTTTCTAAGTGCTATTTCAGTGTCACTTCATTTAGCCTCTTACTGTAAGTCTCTGAATGTCGTTATTGGACCGAAAAATCACATGCGTCCACACTGCATTAAGCGGTGCACGCTATTTTACAGATTTGCCAGCTCTCAGGGGGGATATCATAATGGCTATGTGCAAATATAGATATATGTTAGAGAAATCAGAAGTGAAATCGCGGGCTTCCAATGCTTCAGTAGTCAGGGGATACATAACGATAAAACCCAACAACCCCCAGAAGAGCCACAAATCCATGATTCTTCTAAAGACACGCAAACATACTCACCCGCACGTGCACATTATATAACCAGCAGGACAATAATGTGTGTGATTAATCACTTTTATTGTCGCTCTATCTTTAGTTTAATTGCATTGGAGGATTCTAATTGATTCCTCCTCATTTACAGTACTGCCAATCCTCTACAAACATTTTCACATAGACACATATTCGCCATTAGACAAAATCAGCATTTATCATGTATTTTTATTTTATAATATGGCGTATTTCCTAGTAAATCATACAAAACCTCTAAAGTGGACACATACTTTCACTTGTGCATGAATGATAAAACAATCCCCTGGGCACATGAGTTTTTTATTTTATTATGCTTTTGTGTGTGTGTTGGTGTGTGTGTGTACTCTGCCGATGTCTCGATCTTTATGCATGATCCTGGCTTTCTCAGCACGTTTTTAACAACATAAAATTAGCGGAAGTCTGTCAGGAGCACATAGAGCGCTCTGTAGCGCAACAGTAGCATTCACTAGTATGGCAAGTCAGTGGTTTGATTCCCAGGAGGTCGGTTTCTAACCCAGGGAAGCCACGCTATCAAATGTATACCATAATGCAAACAATTCACTTTTGGGATAAATTTAATTGTAGAATATTGCAGCCATTCTATGATTTTTTGAATGATTATGAAGACAACCTTATATTAATACACAGTAGACCAAACATCCATAATTAAAGAACATATTTGACCTGGAGCAAAAAAGCATGTTAATCCTGGGGTAGATTGTAGCAATCCCCAAAATACATTGATGGGTAAAAATTCTATATGTTCCGTTTTATGCCAAATCATTAGGATATTAAGTAAAGAAAAATGTTCCGTGAAGATATTTTGTAAATTTCCTACTGTCAATATATCAAAACTTAATTTTTGATTAGTATATGCATTGCTAAGAACTTAATTTGAACAAATTTAAATGCGATTTTCTCAATATTTAAATTTTCTTGCACCCTCAGATTCCATTTGCATAGTGGTTGATATCCAATCACTCCCTACATCATGAAAGCTATGTAGTCCAGCTTTCAGATGGTGTAATACAATCTCATTTCCAAATGGGACCCTTATGACTTGTTTGTGTGAGAAAGTAACCTTCGGTGTACAACAAAAAACAATGAAGGTGTATGTGAAGCATTTGACTGAACGTTCCCTCGCTGTCAACTTGTGCCGTGTTGACTCCATTCGTGACTCTTTGTACACTTAAGCTCAGCTGAACTGACCCCCGAGACCTGCTCCTGATTCGATCAGCCCTACAGCGAAGCGTCAGATCGCTGGAAGTCACCTCAGGCCTGTGTCGCCATCAGGCTTTTTAAATGTTGAGAAGGTTTTACTTTAAACCAAGATGATTACATCTGATCTTGGCTAGCCCTCCCAACCACAAACTGACAGCTGAAAGAAAACGATTACCTTGGAATGCTCATCATCACTTTGAATAGTCTGATGTGGAGAAAACCGGAGAACGACCTATAGCGTAGTTAGAGGATCCGGTTCAGGTTGAAGCTCTGTAAGACTTGACAAATAATTGGACGGCGGTGGTCAAAGAAAAGCTATATTTAACGTTTCTTATGCATGCATAACACACGTCCGTTTGTGTCAACTTATTACACGCAATACTGAATGATAACAGCCCCTCTTTTGTTTTCTTGACGCCTGTCATAATATATTATATATGGTATGGTGGTCTGACTTTGTATTGAATTAACATTTTGCATTTGTTGTACAGGTCATTGGTTAAAGACGTCAGGACTTTATGACAGATGGGCTCACTTTGTTTATCGCGCTAGCGCGCAAGCGCACATGAAGAGTATATTGCTGGAGAAGAGGAAATGTGCAATTTGAAGGCGACAACAAATTCAGAGAAACACTCCTGTTTTCAATAAAAATAAAAGATTTATGGGGAAAGTTTTGAAAGAACTTAGCTTAGCGGGAGCCATATGCTAACAGTTTGAGTCCAGTTTCCCCCTTTGAAAAAAGAGTAATTCTGGTTGGTAGGTTTTTGACTGGCCGCTGTTTAAGATAGGTCTAAGCTTGTCCGAGCAATCTATTTTAAAGTTAGTTGTATATAAAATATTAACACACACGTTGCAACATTGATATAATCAGCATGTTTCTCGAGCAGCAGATCGCCATATTATACTGATTTTCGGACGATCATGGACACTGAAGACTGGAGTAATGATGCTGATAATACAGCTGCGCATCACAGAAATACCTTACAGTTTAACAATATTCACATAGAAACACTGTTTATTATATAATAATTATTATTTTTTTGATCAAATCATGCTGCCTTGTAGCAGAGAGACTTTCACCTCATTAAAAAAAAGTCTTACTGACCTCAAACTTTTGATGTGGTGACTTGTTGTTTGATTAGGCATTACAAGCGTCTACTCCTCTCAAAATATAGCACACATTCATGACATGGAAGTAGAAAAATTGTATATATTGCAAATAAACACAAACCAGTAATAAACACATCATCATGTCTTGTTGTCCCTTCCAGCTTAACATCTTCTTCCCTCCAGGTGTTTTGGACCATTGACCCCTCATTAGAGTCACTCTTAAATGATCAGTGTCCAGTTACCACAGTTACACCGCTAGATTAGCTGGAGGGCATGTGTCTCATCTCTCACCTGGCTTAACTGTCAATCACACCTGAATGAGATCTGTTAACCAAGTAGCTTTGCCATTACCAATAAAGTCCTCCTTTTGTATCCGGCAGGCTAATGGTATTTAGTAAACAGTGGTTTTAATTAAAAACCTCTCACACATGCCCGTGTTCCCAAATACCCCCGCAGTGTGTGTTTGTCGAGTGTTTTCACATGGTCATTCACTGGCCATCTGGAAGGGACTCACAGTTGTTTGGTCTTTGTTTGTGAAGCGTCAGAGTATCAGCGACTGGTTTAATCCTCCTCAGCTTGTCTGGCTTCTGTGGGAATCACAGGCTGAATGAGTGACTTTAATCTGTGTTTTTGTCTTATCACTCAGTCTGAGCTCAACCTGAGAAGTGACTGTTCTCTTTCAGACACAATTCAGCTCCTTGTTTACACGAGTGCTGGAGCGAAATGCTAAATTTGAACACTTTAAGCCAATAACCAAATTCTTGGCAAGGGAACTGCAACCACACAGTCCCATTTTTATGTGGAAATTGAGCAACGCTAGAAGCATTTGTACATGTAGTTGCATAATGTTTTGACTGTGACCTCAATTATTGACAAGACACTTTACTGATTGTTGGTTTCTGTTTATTTCCTCCACATTACTTAAATTACTTGCTTCATCCAAAAATGAAATTTCACTCCTGCTCATATCGTTCCAGACCTCTTACTATTAACCTGTTACTATGGATGCTAAAGAAGATATTCAGTGTTTTTTGTCCAATGAAAGTCAGTTGTGTCTAAAACAACATTGGACCCCATTGACTTACACTGTATGAAAAAGAAACATTTCTCAAAATATCTTCTTTAGTGAGGGGTTACAACTTCATCTTGATAGTCACTTTAACTTCAACTACACCTTATACACCTAACTCTCAGATTATCGTGACTGTCAGTTCAGGGTGGGGGTGTTAGTATAATTACGTTTCAAAGTTTACTGATCAGTTGAATGTCTATTGGGCAAAATCGAGTATTAGCAGATATTAAGCAGACAAACTACTAATACTCTAATGACTGCTAGTTGACATGTAGTTGAAAGGTTTCTAGTTAGTAGAATGTCTATAGTTGACTATCAAAACCAAGTGTTTACCTAAAAGCTAGCTATACAGGTTGGAATGACAATTTTTAGGTGAAGTATTACTTAACTCTGGAAACCTGCATTGTTAGGGACAAATTAAATACATCATGTTTGCATTTTGTTGACTGTATTGTAAAATGCATGCATGCGCTCTCACTTCTCAAAAAAGAAAGCAAGCAAGTCGTATCTGGATCCGAGAAGTATGGGGTACCGTTACATAACCAAAGAGAAAGAGATTAAAAGAGAGGCAGGCAGAATACCAAAAGATCCTCCA
This sequence comes from Sinocyclocheilus anophthalmus, assembly GCA_018155175.1. Lineage (NCBI taxonomy): Eukaryota > Metazoa > Chordata > Actinopteri > Cypriniformes > Cyprinidae > Sinocyclocheilus > Sinocyclocheilus anophthalmus. Next base: position 27,499 of record JADLZN010003841.1, read on the forward strand.
CAGAAGAAGAAGCTGTTTTCTGCACAGAAAGTAGGACTGCTCATGACTGCAAAGCACGCCTGAAGTGTTCTGCTCTCATCATTGCTGTTGAGCGACCGAGTTGAGTTGAAAAGTGTAGCACCATAATTAAAGAGAACTTCAGAATGCGGTTGTCTTGTAACCTGAGGGAATAGCTGGAGTTTCTCTTTATTCAGCTGTGGTGAGACTATGGCTGAAGGATTAGTAGAGATTACATTGGGATCCTAGTTCAGATAACTTCATCAGTCTTTTTTTTCTCCACTTTCCTTCAGTCACTGCTTATAAAGCACCTGCAGAGAAAACGCTTCCCTCTCAGACGATGACAGTCGGACGGCTCGTTCTCTCGCACCCTGTCACCCTCATTAAGCCTGTCGATGAAAAGTGTGGAAACTCTCGTCAGATATCTGCATGTTCCAGCGGCCTGCTAGGCTTCTAAAGTTACAAACCTCTAATCCACCGGCTTTGGCAGAAACAACTTTGGTATTGTGACTTTAATGGGTATTTTGAAAGTTTCTCAGGCCTTTTGGTGGTGGGTGTTTTTTTGGCCATCCGTGTTGAGAAACAGATGTTGGCTGCCGGCCATCTTCTCATTGACTGAGCTGTTCTGGCCGTTAGCTTCGCTGACCTCTGCTTTGAGCGTATTTGGCAGGCATTGTATGGCTCTTTGAAAAGCTGCTCAAAATCTTGTTACATCACAATGATCAGACCATTGGAAGCGCTTTATACAAAGACACAACAGCGTCATAACAGCGTCTTTTACTAATAGCTGGCTAATCCTTTCTTCTGAACAGTCTGAAGCCAGTTAATCAGCAGTCACTCCAGGTTTACAAGTTGCCTGTGACACTTTCTCATTATTTCCTTTTGTATCGCTTTCACTCTCAATCTGAAGCCAAAATCCATACCTCCAATTACTCTGAATGTCACATCTATAAACACAACCCTTTCATGTTCATATGTCTAATAACAAAGAATATAAATGCCATGATTCTCATGAAAAACTGCACAACTTGGACTAGACTTGGAATAGAATTCTAGCATACGCTCTTAAAAATAAAAGTTCCAAGGGGGGTGTCGCAGTGATGCAACTGAAGAACCAAACTTTGTTCCCTAAAGAAGGTTCCATGGATGTTAAAGGTTGTAAAGTTGAGTGCATACCTGCATGCCATATAGATCAATAGATAGATGGTATCAATATAGATATATATTATTCATTGAATTGGTAGAATTACAATCTCTCATAAATGAAATATTGAATTTAGTTAGTTTGTTTCATTATTTATTCATTCCTACAGACATTTAAAGGAGTAGTTTGGTACTTTAGTGTCACATTATTTGTTTTGTTTATAAAATATTACAATTTTAAGTATATAAAAATTACTGCATAAAATATCGAAGTGATTTCTTTAATATTGAGTAATATTGTAATTTTCTGTCATTTGTTTTGTTTTGTTTTGAGGTCACCTTTATTGTCTCCCATGGCTAACATTTGTCTTGGGAAAGACAACTGCTACATCACCAAACAATACCACTACAAATAAATACATAATAATACCCAACATATTAAGTCATGTAATATAAAAATCAGCTAACAGTTTAAACACAAATAATCACACTCTCAAACTTCCATCTTCACATCTTCAAGCATGCCCATCATAATGCATAATTTGGTATTAATCTCATAACCTCCCACTGCTCTATCTATCCTGATGAGATGTTTTGATTTGTTGTCTTTTAAATCAACGTTGAAAGGTATTTAGTATGATGTGTTGTATATAATTCCATTGTGAGTAAGTTTAGCCTCACATCCTATGCTTGATTGATGGCTGATAGTGTCTTCTGGATGTGCACGTGCAGAACTGTGAGGGCCTTTTGGTTGTGTTCTCAGAAGACCTCTTAGTTTGAACCTATAATGTGTCTTCATTAAGACTGAGAGCCTCTTGCAACCATAGATCATTACAATGACAGAACTTGCACTATGCCACAGTCAGCAGATAATTGTGATTTGAATACTGGGGTCATTTAGGCAGAGCTTATTAACATATGTATAGCCCAGCGGATTGGTCGTCAATATGATGTCCAAGTCTCTAATTTTCTCTCTGTCCGCTCTCTTCGCTTCAATCATCCATCTTTATCCATCCCACGTGTCAGTTATTGGGTACTTCATAAATGCCATCAGACGTCATACGCCCATGAAGAGACCCTTCAAAACACAATCCTGTTGCTGAGCGACTTTGCTTGGGAAAGCAGCAACTGGATTTAGGAATGTGGTTTGGATATCCATAAAAATAAATATTGTGAAGAAGAATTGATTTTGTTTAGCTTTGAGAAAAGAGGGTTCTGTTTGTTTTATGTGCCATCTGTCTGCATATGCCAACCTACTGACCTTGCATTGATTATTACACAACATTGAAAACTTCATTGAAATGATGGCCCGTGTCAGAGCTTTTTTTTGGTTCATTCCTAACATGGCCATTACTAAAGGTCATGACCCCTGACCCCTAGTGCGGGGTCCCATAAGGGGCTCAAGGGGCTCAAGGGGCTCATTCAATAGTTGTGGATAACTGGGCTGGACACACAGAAACAAAATACATTCACATACCTTTCTTTGGTCCTGCACAGTTTTTATTTTTGTATTTTACATTGCATTTTAATTTGTTAATCTTAGTATTACTTTTTTTTTTTTTTTAGTTATCAAGTTAAACTAAATTAAAATGTGAAATGTTGCTTTGGAACCTTTATATGGTATATTTGATTTTATTTCAGTTAATTTCAATTTTATTTCAAGAAACTTGTTTTTGTATAGTTAACCATAACAACCCTGCTGCTCACCTTTTCAGTTTTCTGTCTTTTGATGAAAAATGTCTTTACATTTAGTCAATATTTTGTTATATCATATTCATTTGATTAAAGTGACTTTTTATTAAATTTTTTAATTTAATTTAATTTATTGTCATAATTCTTATCAACAGTTCTGATTACAATAATTTAATTATCCTCATAGTGCAAATATGTATATTTTCTATCTCTATATTTGTTTGGGTAGGCAATAACACAAATGTAATTATTGACATTTAGTCAATATTTTGTCATGTCCTAATAATTTGATTCTGTCCATCTTACTCTGACATTTTTTATTTTTATTTTATTTTGTTATTTATCAACAATTCTGATTACAATCATTGAACTATCCTCATGCTGCATATTTTCTATCTTTACATTTCTTTTAGTTGACAAAATTCTTGTAAAGACTCTGCATAAACTCTCAAGCTCTTTAATTCTCCTTAATGCTCCTTACATCAATATTGTTATGGCATAAAGTGGCACTGAGTAGATGGTTCCAACTTGGCGTCCTTTTTTCTTCATTTATTAATGACGACGAGGCACTTGGGAAAGGTGGAAAAATGAATAGCAAAAGATGTGGAAAAGTGATGGAAAAAATGTGAATAATTTACTGGCTCATGCTGGTATACACGACCATTGACATTTCACAAGCTTCAGCTGCTGCAATTTGATGTCAGTGTGAGTGTGTGTTAGCATTAGCTCTGATTCCTTGTTTTTTTTTTTTATTTAATGAACCCTAATGCATGAACTTTTTTGTCCTTTTTAACCTGTTCTGCATATTCTGAAGAAGCCATGAAACGTAAACCACCAGGAATCATGCTTCAGGAATGACTGACAATAGATTGGCCAGATAATCTCTTTCACAGATTCAATCACACAGCTAACTCGTACAACAGATGTCAAATAATACGCTGCTACGCAATGTCGGTGAGGGCCCCGGGTTGCCCACCTCTGAAACCCGATCTCCACCTCCCCGCGATGGGCTAGTGCCCTGGCGTCTGTTAGTTCATCTAGAGAGGGGCTTTTGAGAGTGAGGTCAACGGTGTGTGTAATAAGCTAGTGCTAGCGGATGGCTAGTGCCCATTCACATGCTGATTTTCTAGTCGATCCATTTGCATTAAGTGCAACCTAATTGCCAACTGCGGCCTGATTATGGTGCGTGTCGGCCGTGATGAAATATGACCTCCCATCTGCACCTGCCACTGCTCAACTGATGTCAAAATGGGTGTAAACCTAAAGCGAAAAGCGAGTTTTCATCACTAGTGAAATACTACCTCTTTGAAATGGGTGATGCGTGCTTGTATTTATAGAAAAACATGACATAAAGTAGCTCATGCAGTAGAACAATCGCTGTCTTTGTTCATGCATGATGTATTTGCATGTGCCCTCTTTCACCTGCGCTGCGGTCTGGATAAGTTCCCTTTCATGGGAACTTCGAACTGCGTCCTCTAGGTTTCTCCATAGCGACCCCTAGAGGACGCAGTGTCTCGTTCCCTACTCAGGGAACCATGGTTACACAAGTAACCTGAGACGTTCCCTTTGAAGAAAAGCCTGGTTCCCTCTCTCTGTTTGCTAGGATGTATATCCAAATGTGACTCCTCGGTTAGTGGCCGATGGAATTTTGATGAGCCAGAGAGGAACAGCTGGAGTCTGCAGTGGTTTAAGTGACCATGTCACCTCTTTTAGACTCTGGAGTCTTGCTGCTGTTGTCATCGGTTGCAGTTGTGAGAGGAAACTGAGCAGCTGTAAAAGGTATTGGGATGGTCACATGATGAAGTCCTGTTGTGAATCACTAGACCATTTTGCTCTTTCACTCTTTTCTTATAGCATGTTTAAATTCAAGGAGGTGCAGGACCTGCGGTCCTCTCTTATTTCTGGTTTCTATCCCACCATGGTGGCTTTCAAAGACTAATGCATTACATTCTCCTCCTAAGGTGCTTATTTTGTTCCTGTTAGAAACGCTATGAATCGGCTCCTAACAGCTATGTTCAGATCCACTTGGCTTCTTGGAGTCTAAATGGACTTTATCGATAAAGTCTGTCTCCATCAAGGTTTGCAGTACTTATCCGCTTATTATTGAGGATAACTGAATCCACCAGGAATCCATCTAATTAAAACAATGGCTACCTTTTTAAATTCATTGTGGGATGTGTGCTTCAAAGGTAATCGAAATATTCAGCAATTAACTTTGTCTGTCTCATTAGTCGTGTCCCACTCCACCTGCAGCAGTGACTGAGATTAATGAACTGGAGTGGCATATTGAGACCTCTGTGAAGACAGACTGAAGGGTTGTGAGGTCTTAGACATGTGTATCAGGCCCTGAATACATTGAACAGCCTAGGCAAGCTCTCTGCCACTCTCTTTTGGATTCGAAGCACCAACCAATCAATGATACTAGATTAATGGTCTTAACTTCAAAGTTCATCTTTCTTTTTATGGAGTCTGCAGCTGCCAGTCAAACCTCTGCTCTAATGCTCACTTCCCAGAACTAAATTATTAGACGCAAACTTCTTTTGAGAACTTGAGATCATCATCCCTTTTTTTTCTTGTTTGAGGTTTGGGGCTTTTTCAGGTGTTTTAAAACACCTGAAGGGATGGATTCCTAAAAATAACAGCAATGCAGATTTTATGAATATATCTGTTCATAAAGTTAAAATGAGTCTAGTTATGCATTTATGTTAGAAAAATTGTGCTTTATTTGTATTTCACATAGGGCCTAATGTTTATGGACTAAAGTCATTACACATTATCGTCTATAAAGGAGCTTGTATTTTTAGTTTTACTGACCATAAATGTGTAAGATTGCCAAGTCCCCACAGGAGTATGATGGGTTGGATTTAATAATTGATAAAGGTCTGGTGTTGCTGTAGACAAATACCTCTGTTTACCGGAACATCTTCAGATTAAAGTGGTGCTTCTCCAATATTTTGGCCGACTGTCAAGTTTTAAAGTGTTCCTCGTGAGACAGCATAGTGAATTGGGAAATACTAATATCACATGTTTTGTTGGTTCAGTGTTGGCAAGACTTGGTGGGTGTGGCCACCAGCTATTACAGGAAGTAATCGCAATCAAATTGGCCAGGGCACGATCTGCCATCTACACCAATGAGAGATCTTTTGTAATCATCACTACTAATTACTGACAGCTGTTATGGTGTGGAGACCATGGCTTTATAGCAGTAGTTGCACTGCCAGTTTAGGCGGATGGGAAAGCATTGTGGACATGCTAGTGGACCGAGTAGTTGGCATCTGCATTTTCCTATTGCTATATATTATGTTACTTTTCTTCTGTCACTCGCTTTAAGTTTCTCCTTCTGTCTGGCCTTTTCTTCACATTTGTGTGGCACATTATGTTTTTTTTCAGATGTTGAGCCTTTCTAGTAAGTTTCTAGTGAGTGTTGTAGTTCAGCAACTTTAAACATTTTGAAAATGAGGTTGTTTTGAAGAATTCATTCTTTGTTTGTTGTGCTGGTCACAACTAATGTCATACAACCAAAAGAATCAAGTGCAACCTGAGAAAATGTGTTTATTTTGCTCATACAGTTTGAACAAACTCCTAACCCCAAGCAATTAACTTTGAATGTAACTCATCCCATTTGTGCTACAGACATGACACATCAAATCATGTGGATTGTTGAGGAATGGAGTGCTATTACTTTTCTAAGTGGTCAGAATTGTGATTTTCGCATCTGGCTTCATTCCCTCCTGCACTGGAAGTCAGAGTTTTACAGAGACGTGAGGATGGGCACCTTTGACTTGGACAAGTAAGAAAAAAACAACTGTACACTGTAAAAAAAAATCTGTGACATTTACGGTAAAATACCGGCAGCTGTGGTTGCCAGAACTTCACCGTAAAAAATATGGTAGTGACATTTAAGGTTTTACAGACTTAACTTAAATTCACAATAAAAGACCTAGGTTTTACAGACTTAACTTAAATTCACAATAAAATACCGTCTTTCATTAACTGATGTAATATCAATAAACCAACATACTGAAGTACTAATATCTGTTTTGAACCATTGTAATGCACTGATAACCACCAAAAACTAGTGGTGATGAGAAAGTCACTCGATGAACCAAATCTCATCACAAACAGCTTTTCTACGAGCTGAGGAGGGCAATATTTATATATAGAAGGTGCACAGTCTCGTTCACACAAACACTAAACACCATCACGGTAACACACATGATACTGAAATAATGCAATAACATTAATTTAATATTAGATGTAAGATAAAACCCTAATGTACACAACTGATAAGAAAAAACTAAGAAGAAACAAAAACATTTTGTTGTTATTTCAACAAAAAAACCCATCAAATATGAAGTGTCATGCAGGGAATTCTGGGAGTGTCAATTTACGGTTTTTCACTGTAAATTATACAATGACTTTTTCTTTTTCACTTCCAAAAACCGTATTTTTAACAGTATTTTACTGTAAAATTACATTAAATGTAATTACATTTATTCACCGTATATAGTATGGAAACTTACTGTTAACCAATTAACAGGTTTTTACTGTAGCATTTTTAGTGTTTTACTGTTAAAACCACTTAAAATATTTTTTTACAGTGTAGCAATTATGCACAACACTCCAGGATTGTGGTTTTTCAAGTGCAAGTACAAAGTTTAAGCCTAAAAAAACAAGTTAAATAACTCAGCAGCAGGTTAAGTGTTACTATGCAAACTAAGTGTTAAGACATGAGACCCGGTGAAGTTTGACTCTCAGCAGTTGCCATTGTCTGCTTTGCATGTGTGATTTGCATTTGAATGTTAGCCAGACTAAAGAACTTTCTCACACTGAGGAACAGGTGCAAGGTTTAGTCTCACCCTGAAACTGAAAAAAGACTGAGAGGGCATGTCGGTGAGAACAGCGAAACCAAACATGTAGTCTCTGTCAGTGTCTTACAGCGCAGTCGTTGTGGACATCCGCGGTTCTATACGTGAGGAAGAGAGTGTCTGTGTGCATTTCAGAAATGAAAGATTTCTTTGCCATCTCATCTTGCTTTATCATCTCCTCTTTATTCCTTACAGAAGCCCTCCACATGAACTCAGGGAAGGTATGTGTGCAGGTGCTCACATACAGGAAGTAACCGGGGCTCCGCCTCAGACTTCCCAATGGGGGTCCAAGCGCACTCATCAGGACCCCCGCCACGCACTTAAGGGTTTCTACGCCAGCATACACGAATCTCCAGCCTCTCTAATCGGGCCGGCCCGCTTCTTTGTCACGCTGTTTGTATCTCTGAAAGGAGCACTAGAGGCTGCAGAGAGAAACAGGAACGGGGAGACAGGAACAAAAGCACGCCTCTCATCCACAGCAGGGCTGCTTTTTAGGGAGCAGCAACCCTGTGGGAGCGGGGCATTTGGCAGAAGACATGGGGTCATCAGTCAGGGGAAACGTGGGTGAAGTCAGAGACCCCGAAGCCTGTAGCATTATCGCCCCCTTTATCAAATATGCACCTGTCACTCATTCAGTACGAGAACATGGTCAAACTTTGATTCACTGCCAGGCCTCACAGAGCAATAAAATGAAAGAAAGCAACAGAAATAAAGGATAAGCGATCAAGAGGAAAAGGAAGAGCTGGGGGAAGATAAAAGAGATAAATGAGACAAAGGAAAGCAGGCAATGATGAAGAAAGGAAAACTCAGAAGAATGATGAATTAACACAAATGTAAGGAGAATAAAACAACTTCAAACTCAGCTGACCAAAAAAAGTTGCGTTCACATTAAAAGTCTGTTGTTGAGTCTGACTGGGCTCTGTTGTGATGTATTGCAGATTGTCTGATGAGCATTGCTTTCCTGTATAGATTGATAAAAAGCTAAATTTCGTTTTATCCCTGAAAATGACCAGCAGTAATTCTGATTTAATCTGCCCATGCTGTCTGTACAGATCTATGAAGGGAGCCAATAGATATGACAGTCTTTGAAGGGAATTGAGTCCACAGGGGTATAGAATTAATATGACTTAAGCTTTGAGTTGATGCAATATGACTGAGGGCACCAGCAAACCCCTCTTTTCATCTCCCATATCTCCTATGAAGATTTGGAGGACATGGAACGAAGCTAGATAGTCTGACAGAATATCAATCTGATAAAAGGAATTGGGTATTCAGCAGAGACTCGGAATCACCAATGCGTGTTCCTCTCTCTCTCTCTCTCTCTCTCTGTTTTGTTGAAAATATGTAAAGTTGAATTTATCACTGAAAAAAGTAGAATGGCTGCATCATCTCTAAATCCAGATGCTGGCACGTAGACCCTGTCCCAATTGTCGCCCTAAGGCCTTTGGCACTGTTATCCAATGTAAATGTCAAATGGGACATCTTACATTCTCACAGACCTGACAGACACAAACCACAAGTTTACATCAAGCACACTATAGGGGACAAAACCAGAGATCCTTGATGGGGACAAAAAGGGGTGTCAAGCATTTTGAAACATGGTAACTGGTTAATTGATGGTTCTACTAGCTGGTATTCCATTTGATCAACCATAGAGACCAGTTAATGACAATAAAGGACCAGCTCGGACCAGTTAGAAATCCGGTTGACCTGCTAAAACCAGCTAAAAACATGTACAAACTATGTCAAAACTATTTAGTCACTTAAAGGGAAAGTTTGCCTGAGAAAGTACAATTCTGTCATAATTTATTCACCCTGCTGTTGTTCTAATCCTGTACGAGTTTCTCAACAACAATGGATCCCATTGACTTTTATTTTATAAAAAAAAATAAAAAATCCACAGAAGAATGATTATCATACAGGTTTGGAATTTTATAAGGGTGAGTGAATGATTTTTTGTCCTGGATTTTTCAGTGCATCATGACCAACTCAAAGACAAGACAAAAACACAAAGAAACGAGCGCAGTCATACATCACCGTCCCAGATGCTTCTCGGCAGAGTTTATAAGCAAAAGATTTACAACTTCAGACTTAATATTGGATCCGTTCATCTTTCCCATTCCCATAGCATTCTACTTCTAGACCAAATCACTCTGCCAAACTACATGCACTGTATCCATAAAGCACATGGTAATAACTTGGATCGCTTCACTTGATGTCTCCCAGTGGGGTTCTGCCTCTTTGGTTTCTTTTCTTCCCTCCTTCCGTTATGGTTTTAACTAGGCATAATCTCGATACTGCCACATCGAGTTTTCATTGAGCAAGAACAGGTGAGAAGCCCTGTTTAGTCAGACGCCTCTGATGTCAGTGCTACCCATGCATCACACTCGATTCAGAGAGTTTAATCTGCAACAATAACCTTCTGTCTTCAGAGAAATTGCTTTCTGGGGCTGTAAAGTAAACAGGCAAAAGGTGTTATTCAGCATATTGAGAGAGTCATGAGTGGGAAAGGGTGTGCGTAGACAACGAAATGAATACAACGAAGGAGAAAAGGAAGGGGAAAGGCCGAGCAAACAGGGTGCGGACAAGCGCAAAATGACCTTTCAGTCAGAGAACACAGACAGATATCGAATGAGTCTCATTGTATTGGGAGAATGAAACTGCTGCCTTGTTAAATGCTGTGGCATATGGATATTTTATCTTCCTCTGCCTTTAATTGCTTTACTGTCAGACTGTTTCCCCCTTGAATCTCTCTTTACGGCGGAGAGATGAAAATAAACATGAAGACGTCTCCAGGAGGAGAGGCTTGACTGAGCGCTATCTCTCAAATAACATGGGCCCATCCTCTAAGCTGGCTTTAAGTTGCATACCGCCTGACCTTTAATCTGATGCATAAACAAGAGGCTGGGGAAAGCGATCCCTCATCATCCTCCCCTCATACTCTACCGCCTCCTCACCCACCTCCATTGTTTGGCTTACGGGTGCATTTGTTCTAATTGCTGCCGCTTTATTGACGCAAATTGCTGCAGGTCTTCATGAGGTCTTGTTTAGCCGGGCCCCGTGGCTGACGTTGATGCATGCCTGGAGGTATTTATAACCCACGCAACACCTGATGTCAAGCATACGCTGAGACTAATCATGTGCAGTGGTGTTGGAGTGTTCATGGACTCCACCGAACAGATAGAAAGATTTGTCTTCTTTTGTAAGGGAGGATTGAATAGGGAGAGTAAATTAGATGGGCGGCCGCCAGCACTTAACGCACATGGGTGCCCTTTTTTTACGATTCCAACTGCTAATTTTTCAGTGCCACTTTTGCAAGGATTTCATACCAGATCATCCAAAGAGACTGATTGTAATTGAACTGCTGCTGATGTGGTCTGTTCAAATTGTTCGAGTTCTCCAGTTCATCTAATAGCAGCATGTCTTTTGAACCTCATTTCATGAGTAGAGCGCCTTGATCTTGTTCATCTTATGGTTCTAGTTCCTCTACAACAATTTCATGTTTTAATTGTTTGCCAATCTTGTAAGTTCCTGCTGTCCATATGACTCATAGCGGTCTTGTCCACATCTGTGGTTCTAAAGTTCACTTTTCATTTTCTAAATTGTCTTCTTTAACCACAATGGAACATCATTGGAGGTTGGTCATTTGGTTTGTTTAGTGGGTTGATCAAAAGCCTCAGCTGGTTACCGAACTGAGTGACTCAGCTTATGGTCGCTTTAACCTTTCCAGTGTCTCGCTTAGGCATTTATGACCAAATCTCTGCTGTTTGTTTTGGAGTCAGAGGATTCAGAGGAAGGCTGTTTCTAGGCAGGAGGATTAAGCTAATGGTACATTCCCTGTTCTTCTCCTAATGGATAAAGAAGGGAATATATACAACACAGGCTTTAATAGGAGTGTATAATGATGGTTTAGTGTCATGACCGTCTCCTGAAAAACAAGATATAATCCAATCATATGGCTAACTCTTTGATGCTAGCCATGCTCCTGCAGATAGTTTACATCAGAATTAGGTTTCCTAATGAAAAATGTCATGAATAAGACCAGAGCATATTTATTTGCAGATATCCTGACTATTGTTCTTTCTACCAGGGCTTTGTTTGCCAGGTTCCTCTGTACTGCTCAAAGCTTGTTAGCGTTCCTCTTGCCACAAGCATAGACATCAGGCGCATTGCCACCCGATGCTAATGTGTAATCACACGTTTACAAGAGCTAATGGCCAAATTAATTTCCCCTCACAGATGTGCGGTAATGGCCGAGTGATTTGTTTATTTTTCCTCAGGCTTTGACTGCATCGTGAGGAAGATGCAGCTGAGAGTGGTCACTTTGTCTATGACACATGTCTACGATTCCTGCATTTTAATCTCTTCACAAACACTGAAATATTACTTGAAATATGCAACACGGCAGAGATTTCATGTCTCACAACTTTATTGTCCTTAGCTTCATTCATCCTTCAGCCGCTTGACGTTTCTTTGAGAACAGTGTTTTTTTTTTTTCAAGATTCTACTTTTGTTAAAATGTCAGTAAATGTCAGTGGATGAAGATGATACACTTTGCACATTTTATGATAAGTTATCAAATGGAAACATTCTCACATAAAATTGCTTCGCACTCTGTACCTAATTACAGTCCACAACAAGCACATCACTCAATTGATACTAGCTACATAAAAAACTCACCCTGGTGGGTACAACCCACATTGCTATATCTCGCAATTCTCTGCGTGCGTGTGTGGCATTGTAAATAGGGGTAATCGCCCACTATCATGTCAGGAATATTTGCGGCTTTGGGTGTATGGGACGTACAGCTATTGTTTAAGTGATGCGCCAGCGTCGTATATAGGATGGGTGGTGGTCCGTTTGAACGACAAACTATGGTATGGCTTGGGGGTTGTGGGGGATACCCCCATCCTGTGTAACTTGGGGGTGTGTGCACGACCAACGCGCGCCGAGGTGCAGCGATTGCTGTCAGACTGTGTTCGTCAATTCATTCGACCGTAGAATGATGGGGGGCAGTCGGGCCTACACGCCTGTGGTCGTCTCGGAGTGCCTGTGGGTCAGTCCAACACGGCATGGTTGTGCAGGGTGGCACGGTGCTGATGGGGCACCCTTCCGAGCCACGGCACAAATGAAGGCTTAGTGAGTGTGGGGGCGTTGTACACCCAGGCTATAGGTGGGATGGCTGAGTATAGAGACCCTTTGCAAGTTGCGGTAGGTGTTGCTGTTGACACTCGAACAGACAGAACATTGGGTGGAGTGGTTTTACGTTTGTGACCCAGCTATTGCAGGCTCTGTCACTTCTATGTCAGGAGCTCCGTGCACCGGAGTCTGGGGCGCAGGGGGTTGGTGTGGGGGTGTGGACTAACTCCAACGCGTGGTGGGATAAGACACAGGACCCAATCCTACCACTCACTGTGCGAGGGGGGGGGCTACTCCACGTGTGAAGTGGGATTGAGGTACGTCATGATGGTGGCTCAGTGGAGCTACAGGAAAGACATCCTCAGGTCACTGTGGGACTGTCTGAGTTACGTGCATATGAAGTGCCCGATCATACAATTATGAGCACATTTGACCAGACATCTCATCTTAAGGAAGCGATCAACTCAATGGAGGCTTAGCCTACCTGTATAGCTCCCCACGAAGAGGAACATCTCTGTACTTCATCCGGAGCCTGAACAACACAGCTGACCGTATCTGTGACACTTATGTTTTATGGGGGGGGGGGAGGGGGGGCGTTTTTTTTTCTCTTGGTGCTCCATATTTTTGCAAGCTTAATGTTTTACCTCTTTGTGTTCTCAATTCGTTTTTTTCACCCATTTTTTTGAGGATTTCCTTCCTCAGTTCTTCCTTCGCTCTCTAACTCGCTCTCTGTATAAATGAGCCATATTATCAGACAGGATGTTGTATCATAATGAGGGGTTTGTCACCAGCAGCCCGTGTGGTGGAGTAGATAAAAAGTGGGGCTTGATTAGCGGGACGAGACATATTGATTCCTATTGACGGTCACTTTCCCCAGCTCTTAATGAAAGGAATGCAAATGAGTCTCTCTGAGTTCTCTAAGAATAAGTCTGAGATGTGGGCCTTTGACTCTCTGTCGTAAGAGGGACATGTATCATTGGCCATGGTTCACTGGGGAGTCCTTCAGGGAAACGTTTGGTCCATTTCATGTTCTCGAGATGCCGGTGGGCGCTGGAAAAAAGTAATGGACCTGTGTACACGATACTGAATCAAAACGTGTAATTTAGCAAAATGGATAGGGTCACATGGGCTCAAATGGTACTCATGCTATTGATTCAGGAATCAAGCTTTATTCTTATAAGGATTCGCGCTGTACTGTACCGTCTTGTTTGTTTTATTCAATTGCTATCATCTGTAGTGTACCATCTGTCCTTCGTTGTTCTTAGGTTGATGTTGGGACCGCTGGTGATGCCATAAATTACGATATATGATTGTTGTTGTTTTTTCCTCTCTCCTCTATAGCAGCCGACTGGCACCCAGCAACCATGACCGAATACAGTGTCTTCGGCAAGAGTTCCAGCAGGCCAAGCAGGAGGAGGAACCTGATGACCGCCGTCGATCCTACAGCTTTCAACAACAACAGAGGGTGAGTGTGCAAGACTACAGGGTAAACCTCAGCTTAGCATGTGCACCCTTACCCTGACCCATAAAGCTTCCCAGCATGCACCTCTCCAAAAGTAACACTTTAGCTTTATCTCATTACGAAGGCTGCACCCTCCGGAGGTCACATTTGTCGGCTGCATACATCATTAGAGGGTGTCTCATTTCAGAAAGTAACCATTATAAAACCTAGGTGTACTGTAATTTCTTTCTTACTTTGGAATGTAGTGGTTGCTTTTCTGAAATGAGGCGGTGTCAATGACTTATTTGGCTGACAAATGTAAACTCTTCCAAATGAGTCACAGCTTTTAAATCAGCCTGGTGTTTGGTGTTCAGGGCAAAGGGCAACATGTATTATAATGAGAAATTGTCATGCATAAATGGTGTTTGTTCTGTGAGGTGGGGGACTTGTTTCACAAATGCATCTCACAGTTTATTTGCCCCCAACCTTTCGTATATTTGTTAGGTCTGCACAGAGGTGAATGTGTTTTAACATTTTGTCCTTGAAAGTCAGTGCTTAATTTTAATGTTAGAGGCTAGCCGTTATTTTATCTTTATCAGCAAGTTAAAATAACATACACAGCTCAAGAGGCTGGGAAAACAGGTTGCACTCAGAGGTCAACAAGTATCAAATGCAATGCCATGTATCGTTTACTCTTCCTAGGGGCTGATCACCAGACATGGCGGCCTGTCCTATGACTTCCTGTTAAGGGTATGGAGGGGGATTTTAAAAGATGACAGGCTAATCACCTCGAGGAATAGAACCATTTCCAAAATTAGAGGCTCTCAGCTCTCTGACCCCGTCTTCCCTGACGCATATTTGGCCTCCATTTTCCTCTCAGGTCTTGAATAGCTCTACAGAGATTAGAATGTGTTAAACTCAATTAATGCATTAAAGGGGTCATATGATGCAATTAAAAAAATTTTCCTTTCTCTTTGGAGAGTCACAAGCTCTTGGTGCATAAAGAAGAGCTGTAAAAGTTGCAAAGACTAAAGTCTCAAAAAAAAAGATATTCTCGTTAAAAAGTAAGAGGTGTTAACCACTAGCCTACCTAAAAACACAGCTCGTTGCGACAACCCGCCCCCCAGCATACCTAGGATCACGACTTGGAAAGATGTTCATAACGCCGCCCAAATTTCACTCAAAAGAAAGAAGGCGTAACTTTTAGTCTCGCTGTAGTATTGTTGTTGCTGCCATGTCCTGAAGACGCTGTGTGTGGCTTCGTTTGAGTGAGCGAAATACTTGGATTTGGTCTTCCAAGATGACGAGGATCCGCTTCGTGTCAAATGCCTGGAGCTGATCTGTGTTGGTCGCTGAGGGAATACATTAACTTTCACCGTGGATGAAGCAGAGTCCAGCCTACCTCAGCTCACTCTATCCTGGCCTCAGTGCACGCTAAGCCGGGGCTTCCCCTCACGGTAGGCCCGTTGTGTTGTTTCGTTGCCACTGATGTTTCAAACGTGAGTTTTGAGCAGTGTAGGGTAGCGCTTGTCGTTTGTCATTTTTCTCCGATCACAAATGCAGAAATGTTTTTATGTTTACGCGGCGCAATGCAACGCAATGCAACGTGTAAAAAGACAGTATAATTCATTATAATCAGTAATTATGTCCCCACTAGATGCAGCAAATGCCTCGTTTATAATGGATTTTATTATTTTTGTCTCGTCGCTCCGGCCGGGATACGGCATCAACAGTATGTGAGGGATGTAACATTTCGTCGGCAGTGTGATAATTCGCCAACACCGCATTGGGATAGCGTGGCCACATGTCCACAACCTTGTCTTTTTAGACCGAGCGCTATTGTTATAAATTGACACAGTTGTCAAAAAGGATTAGGCATAGAGAGAACAATAATGTACAGAAATGGAAAATAAAATGTGTTTTTTTACACACACTTTGCAACTGCGATAAACACATGTCATACACACCAAGACACAAAATAACTAGTTATCTTTTTAGCACCTCATATGACCCGTTAATTTTTCTGTTGTCACTCAGATCATTGCCGAGAGCAGCAAAGCAAAAGAAAACAAATGGAACGGCAGCCTCGAGAACTTTACCATCTTTCTACTGTGAGTGTGGGCTGATCCTGCAAAATTTGCCTGTTTACACTGTGGGGTCTTGTGACTTTTGTCTCACGCGGCGCGTTGTTATTCAGTGTGCGAATGGCGTTTCTGAATTGTGCATTAAATTTCTGAGTGTCTGAGGGTGATAAGAAGGGTTTACGGATGTTATGCTAGAATCATTGTTAAGTGGTTTGGAGTGGTCTTGTTGAACACTTGGATCTAACGTTGTATTGGGTGTGGTTGCATACACAGAGGCTGCGAGGTGTTGCTCGGGTATTCTGGGTTGTGCTAGGAGGGTGTTGCTTGTGTGATTGCAAGGTGTAAATGCATGTCCAAAAGGTTGTTGCTAGGGTTTTTCTTAGTGGGTATGCACGATAATCTCTGAGTGTGTTTATTGGAGTGTGTGCAGGTACTTGCTTGGTGTTCTTGGTGATTGTAGGGTGGATGGGCTTTTGTGTGGGTGATATGGTTTTCTGTGCTAGGCTTTGTCTGGTGGGTTGTTAGGTATTCTGATTGGGTGTTAGGGTATTTTCGTGTGGTTTGTTAATGGCGTTCTTGGTGGTTGGACGTGTATTCTGAGTAGTTTGCTAGGGTGCTTTATAATCGTGCACTAGCTTGGAATATTATGCAACGATTATAGCTAGGTCTGTTAGCAGTATAGAAAGGGGGTTGGGGGGGGGGGGGGGAGGGGGGGGTGGGGGGGGGGGGGGGGGGTGGGGACGGTGGGGAAAAAAACAAAAAAAAAAAAAAAAAAGGGGGGGTCGGGGGGGGGGGGGGGTGGGGTGGGGGCGGGGGGGGGGCGGGGGGGTCAAAAAAAAAAGGGGGGGGGGGGGGGGGGGGGGGAAAATCAAAACCTCTCACTTGTTACCGTAAGCGATTCACATGTCTTTGCTTCTCGTACATACTTAAAGCCTGTTTTTATTAGTACAGTTCTGACACAGAGGATCCATCTAAAGGCACCTAATTGTTGTGATAGTTTACATTGTTTAAAGCTACATCAATTTCCCTAATAGAATAATGCTACCCTTCCCAAGTGTCGCAGCGGTTCTACGTCGTAATTAACGAGGTCAGCTCCACCGTTTTGAAACAGGACTGGTTTCACCAAATCACACAACAAGTTAGGTTGGAGCCCATGGAATGCCTTTGATTCTTAAGAAGGCATATTCCTGAGACTGCGGTTTTAGATGCTAATCAGCATGACATTTTCTACATGTGTCGCACTGTTGTCATAAGTTGTGTCCAAGTGGAGTTGACATACATTCCATGGCTAGTGGAGTGTGTGTGTGTGTGTGTGTGGGAAAACTCCCTCCAGCTTTGAAAAGGTGGGAAAAATCATGCTAAAATTGCTCTGGTCAAGGTTTTGTGTACTGTATGGCATGCTGGTCTGGCTTCGGCCACTATGCAATCGACACAACCAATAAATGCTAATTACAGCCCTAAAAGCTTGTCAAAGAATAGTGGAGAGGTATGTGTTAAGGATGTGACCAAGTATTCAAGTCCTCTTCAATGTCTATGGTGGTTACAGTTCTACTAAAAACAGTGTAACGCTAAGTTTTCACATCCCAAGGAATCAGGTGGTCCAGGTGTTTTATCCCTGGATTGCATTAGAATCACACACACTCAATCAAAGCGAATACAAACAGGCTTGACATTGATTTAGGGTCTGAGTGGGCCCACGAGCGCTGTGGTCCTGTTGAATAGAAATATACAGCCGTCAGTCATAGCAGCAGGTTGAGAGAATGATGGTTAAGCAGGGTAAGAGAGCGCAAGGGAGGTGTTTGTAGCCATAACAGTCTTGTTGATCCTGCTGCCATAAGCTTGATATAATGACGTTATAAAACTGTCAAAACAAAGTTCTTCTGAGAGCATCTAGAATTTTTGGGGGGTGATGTGATGTCACAGTGAAAACTTGTTCAACATCAGATGAGTAATGGGACATTTTCATAAAAGTACCATTGAATTACCATAGTGTTTTGAACATGGTAACTTATGATATTACCATTAAATTCATTCATTTACACTTTCTGTTGAGATACCATGGGTTTGTTGACATGGACCTTTTATATGGTAACATAAATATAATTGTATTCAAAAGTGGGGTGGAATCCCATAGTGGTTCTTATAGTACCATGTTGTTTCAATATGTTCAATAGCAATATAGTAGCAAGAATATTTCTTATATTGCCATAATTTTGTTGATACCATAGTACTGTTTTGCTTTTGTTGTTTGAATACCATATTTATTCCATATTCCGTGGTAATACTGTGTTTATTTTTTTGGTCGTTTGATTTCATCACAAATACCATGATAATACTGTGGTATTCTGAATTTTTATTTGAAGTATTTTTTAAATACAATGATATATATATTTTGCACAGTAGTTTCATTAAGTGTTATAAAATGCCTATGAAATGCACTTGTCTAATTAACACTTGTGACCATCTAGCTACAGGTACTCAGCATGTTTTGGAGGTTTCTTTAGCATTTCAAAGCCTGCCAGTTGTTATTTATAGCTTTGATTATAAATACCGTGCATTACACCATTCAGAAGTGTCCCTCAAGTGCAACAGATAATCAAAGTGGCATGAAACAATGATTGATTGCCTTTTAAATATGTAGCTATGTGCCAAAACTCCCAACTTTACATCAAACGCCTTTCATTTCTTTATGAAGAAAAATGGGTAAGTACACCCCAGATAATCCTTCAAACCCAGCGTGAGTTCTGACAACACGAGACGCACATTAGGTGTTCTCAGCGTTCACAATCCCCCCGAGGACTGAAAGAAACCCGTCATCAGGTTTTTATGTGCGACGACGAGCTGCCAACCCAGATTGCTGATAATCGCCCTGTGGCCAGAACCTGTCACAGACCTCCACCGGTAAACAGACAATTAGACGTGTCTTGTTATGCCTCCCTTGTATATCACACCCAGCATTTTTCGCTATGACTTTCAAAGGGGCTTTTACAGATGTTTGTCTTAAAGAGCATGTTCCTTCCAGAGGCTTGCCGCCCTGTCTCAGCCAATACAAATCAATCTTTTGTTAAGACAATCGGAGGCCACACAAGGGTCGGAAGTTTTATGTCGGTTCCTGGATCATACACAAGCACAAATGCTTTCATTAGGCCCATATTTACGTGCTTTTCTCCTCTTTTACAAGGACCTCGGTGCTGGCAAGCATTCAGGCAGCCTTCATGACTCGAAAGAATGCCATTGATTTCAGGATTCAGAGCAACCAGCATGTTTTCTTTGATTTTAAACCACACAGGAAACCAGGCATGATTTCCACAGTGTGGAATCCAAAAATCTTGTCTTCGTACAGTCGACCCACTGTGGCCAATGGTTAGACAAGGTTATCTCTCAATGCCAAATTACCACTGCAGGAACACACTGTAAGCTCAGGGAACAATTGCTGCATGTGGGCGAAAAGAAGTACACAACATGATAATGAGCCTACAGTGGGTAGATAAATCCACTGCAGCTCGAGATTAGTGTCCCTCCTGTGAAATATATGTTGATTACCTTCCTACTGTTATATATCCCTCCATGTTCACTAGATTTAGCACTAGATGATACAATTTAGATTACCTACAGGGGATGTGTGGAGTGTATCTGTTGTGAACATTGAGCTGAACTCTGATCTCACCATAATACACATTCGACCCTTCATGTTCTGTTTCGGGTCTGAGAGAACCCAAGGGCCATTTATGACTCAAAAAACACTTAAGATTGAAATATCATGTTGATTTATAATGACTTCTAAACTGGTGCTAAAGGTTCTGAATGTTGTTAGGGTGCTATACTGTCGTCAGGGTCTTCTAGGTGGTTTCTAAGGTGTTGCCAGGTGCTTATTGGGGTGTTCTGAATGTTTTTAGGGTGCTATACTGTTGTAATTGTGTTCTAAGTGGTTTCTAATGTGTTTATGTGGATATTAGGGTGTTCTGAATGTTGTTAGTATGTTGCTATGCTGTTGTTTTAGATGATTGCTAGGGTGTCACTATGTGTTTATGAAGGTGTTCTTAGTATTTTTAGGGGTTTTGGGGTGGTTGCTAGGGAGTTGATAATGTATTTCTATGCTGTTGTTAAGATGGATTATTTGGAGTGTTGCTAAGGTGTTGCTAGATGATTATTTGAGTGTTATGAGTGTTTTAGTTGTGTTGGTGGTTGCTAGGATGTAGCCAGGGTTTTCTAGGTAGTTATTAGGATGTCCTGAGTGTTGTTAGAGTGATGCTGTGGTATTGTTAGGGTGTTATGGATGGTTGCTAGGGTGTTCTGCTTGTAGTTATGGGTTGGAGTTTCTCAGTGTTTGTTGTGCATGCTGGTTTAGGGGTTTTGAGGTGGTTGCTAATGTGATATTAATGTCTTTCTATGCTGTTGTTAAGGTGTTTTGAACGGTTGCTAGGTGATTATTACAGTGTTCTAAGTGTTTTAGTGTGTTGCTTTGCTGTTGTTACTGTGTCCTATTAGGGTTTTCAGAGTGTTGTTAATGCATTGTTATGCTGTCGTTAGGGTGTTGCAGTAGGGTGGTACTTGCAGGAGTGTTGCTGAGTGGTCATTAGGGTGTTCTGGGTGTTTTACTGTGTTGCCATGCATTTACTAGTGTCTTCTAGGAGATTGCTAAGGTGTTGCTAGGTGCTTATTAAGGTGTTCTGAATGTTGATATGGTGTTATACTGTCATTAGAGTGTTCTATATGGTTTTAAGGTGTTGTTAGGAGCTTATTAAGGTGTTCTGAATGTTGTTAGGGTGCTATACTGTCGTTAGGGTGTTCTATGTGATTTCAGTTTGTTGGTAGGTGCTTTTTACTATGTGGATATATTGTTGTTAGGGTGTCCTATTGGCAAGTTGCTATGCTGTTAAGGTGTTCTGAGTCATTACTAGAGTCTTGCTATGCAATAGATAAACCTTCCCTGGTGTACAAGCACTCGAGCAGAAAAGTGAAATGTCTAAGGGATGAGAGGAATGATGTGTCTATAGCTCAGGTCACTTTTCACAATTTTTCACCACAGTTGCTCTGTATCTATTATATCTTTTTCTCTGTTTAAATCTGAGACCACAACACTCTCATCTTGTCACAACTTGCTAATTATGATACATTTTTGCAGAATGATTCACTCATTTTCCATTCCACTTTAATTTTTCCCTCCATCTGCATTCTGTCCTTTCTTTATCTCTTTTTTCCTGTGCTCACCCAGTCAAGTGCATCAGTTCCTAAATTAACTCCATATGTCGGAGCAGGTTTCTGGAAGTGGTTGAGTGTATAGTGCAGTAAACATTGTTACACACGGTGCATGTGTGTGTGTGTCTCTGACCCCCTTGTACACCGGAGGCCTGGCCCATCTTTGATATTAAAGGCTGGAATTATAAGTGATTTGGAAGTCTGGAACCGGCAAGCTTTCTGTTTCATGCTTTCTTGCTCAGAATTGATATGGTCAATTTTTCATAATTATGTCTGTCTCTCTATCAGGCCACTTTTTGTGTTTGTTCAGGTGGGCTTCGTATTGTTGTATTTGTTCTACGTCTAAAAAAAGAGGGGAAACAAAGACCATTTCTGTGTAATTAATGGGAAAAAGTGCCATGTGCTGTCTGGAGATCTCATGAAAATGTCATGCTTTCATGTTTTTATAAGCACTGCTGATAAACTTTAAATTATCAGTCTCTACATGCAGGGTAGAACGGCAATTTAATTAAAATGTGATTAAATTAGTACTGTGTAAGTTTATTGTGTCTTGCTACTGGTATTTGATGATTTCATTTATTTTTAGGTAACAGTCAGAATTTGAAAGTGAGATTGCGTGTGTACAGAAGAGGATTGACAACCATATTTATCTATCTACTAGTTGTTTATGTGGCTAGTATGAGATAATCTCTCGCGCACGGGGCAACACAATCAACAACACAACCCCTGCACCCGCACACCCAACCACACACTTGATTTTTGCTATGCTAGTCAGTTTCCCCTCGTATGTCCCAAATCCATTAACTCAACACTCACTGAATGAATAATTCCTATCATTGTGCTTCTATCGTCAGCAATAAAGCATTTCATATTTACTACTGTTTTTGGCTTATAGTGGTATGCTAGAGAAAGAAAATTTACTGGAACGTGGTCTTCAGGCCAGACAAAGTCAGTTTCAAAACAGGTGAAGTTGGGGGGGGAAGACATTTGATAGGTTAGGGGTAGTGTTACAAGTCAGGTTGGGCCTGGTGCCAAAAAAGAAATAATTTTCAACAAAAAAAAAAAAAAAAAAAATCAAAATAAAAAGTATCATGAATTGTGCAAAAAGTAAAAATAAAAAGGGGGACAAAAAAAAGGAGAGAAGGAGAGGGGACGCGGGTAAGGAAGGCTCGGAAGAAGAGGAAGATAGAAAAGAAAGGGGAATAATAGAAAAATTAGATTAATGGAATTTGTGGGAGCCGGTACAGGAATGGGAGAGTTATAACGATGCGAGAGAGTTGTGTAGGGACTGTTAGTAAGGGTGCGAAGGGAGTAGCCAAAGTGTAGTGTGTGAGCAGGCCTTTAGCTATTAACAGTGTCTCAGTTGGGGATTTTTGCTCAGCCTTCATTCGACATAATAAAAGTGGCTAATTTCGCCAGTTGCATGTTTAACACCATATCCGTTAATTAAAATTTGTTTTCGTGTTTTTTACTCTTATGACATGTATCAAATACTCGCTCGCACGCAATTAAAAGCAAGCATTTTTGTCTTTGTATGCGATGTCAGCGTGTTTTAGTGGCACAATTGAGCTCGAGCTAAGTATGCGTTCGGTGGTGAGTAGTCTGTATTCTCTTTATGCGCACCTGCGCTGAGGAAGATCAATAGTTACAAGTGCCCCGCCAACAATTATAAACCCCCACCTACCGGACAGAAATACGCAATAAAAAAATGATCTGCCTATATGTTAATATTTTTGTGTCTGTTACAATCTTTTAACTTTGGTCAGTGCCAACACTAGTGCAGAATCTTCCTGTAGCAAGGATCAGGTCAGCCTGTATTGCATAAAGGTATAAGGAAAGTACGAAACAAAAAAAACAAAAATTACATACAACAATAATGTAAGGAACGACAGGGAAGATAGATACAAAAGAGACAACAGATCACCATTTACGTCTGAAAATGTGACTTTTTCTTTTCTTGTCGGACTCCCACTATCTTAAGGCTTTTTTCTCACATATTTGCATGCACCACGGACATATGTATTTATTCTATTTCGGCCAACAACGGTATCTTATACACCGACGGGGCGGCACTACGTTTCTGTGAGGGCCAAAATGCAGAACAGACAGAGGGACAGGAGATCTAAAATACACACAACCCAGACAATAACAACTCCTTCCGCGTAGAAAGCGCCAGAACAGAGACGGCCAACTGCACACACTATCTCACATTTCAGATCTGTATACTCACACTTTATCTCTCACAATACCTAATGACCAATTTTCGAAAGCACTAAACCATGCCTTCATTCGACCAAATTACTAGGCAATATAAAACACAGAGGACGTTTTTTTTGTGAGAGCTGGAGTGCCAGGTCCTTCTCTCAATATTATGCATACCTTGTGGAAGTCGAACAAAAGCATTAAATAAAATTCATAAAGAAATTATTATGCATAGGTCCAGGCTTCTAATCATTAATCATACTTATTAGTATATTATTATTATTAGTATTAGTAAGATAGTAGTATATATAGTGTAGGGATTAGATTTATTTAAATAAATATAATAATATAATAATAATAATTAGTTATTTATTATTGAAAGTGCAATCTTTTACCTTACTTTTTGGGACGCTGAGAAAGTGGTTGTTACAGTGTACAAATGATACGGTAACCAATCATATGATACCTGAATATAATAGGATGCCATTACAGTAATTTCCCCAGTACTTTTGTTCTAAAGACTAGTTTCCTCACATTCACAGTAACAATCTGAACATAACGACTACATTATGTTTGCTGGATCGCCCTACTTACCAAGCAACATAAATTCACTGCATAGTAATCATTCCATTACCCAACTATGCGTGCAATCCTACCATTTCCACGTCTACAGTCACACCTCGATCGGACCTCGTGGCATTTCTCCGCTGAAGTCATAACACATGTCATGCGAGTCAGTTCTGTCTGTGCTAAGCCTTCAGAACCGCAAACAACGTCTAGCTCTTCATGCTCACAAGCCACCATCCATAGAACTCTAATCAAAGATACACACACCCTGAGAAACTGTTTGTTGTGAGGGAATTCTTAGTGCACTTGTCACACATCTACACGCAGATCCTATAGGGCACACTTTTTCGGATGGATGATCAGCCATCGTCTCTCATCTGTTTTATTTTGCTATTCTATCACTAATTCTCTTTCTTATTTTCTATCACCACATCCGCGCTAATGCATCTATGTGTCATAAAGTCAACAGCCTTTAGAAGGTTGGCTGCAGCTGGGTCTGTGCGGTGCAACATACCGGTAGCTTCTACTGTGCAGGCATTGGTATCTTCGTACTCGTGCTTCGATATCATGCAATAGCTCTAGCATCCAGACCGAGAAGAAAATCAATCCACATTAGGGCGGTGGTGCGCAATACTCAAACTGATCAGGGGCGGGCTGCGAGCACTGCTGATATAGGTATCACTCATATTTCATTACTTTATTTACAGCCACAGCAGGGAAAAACTGCTTTTTAATTGCTAAAATGTCACCTTCACAACCCTGGCAAGATTTGTTGACCAACTTTGGTGCTAAGGGTTATCTGTTGCCAACAACACATAAATTTTAGACGAGCATGACATCAAATGCTGTGACTGTCTCTGATCAACACAATCTCCCGTTGGTTGTATCGCCAAACGAAAAAAAAAGGAAGTCTGATCACTTTACCAAATTTTTGATCATGCAAAAGCTAGGGGTCATTTTCTTTTGTTTTCTTTAATTTTATTTTTTCTTCTTTTGTTTCCTTTCTTTTTTTAAAATCAATTATTTATTTATTTATTTTTAATATAGTCTAGACCTTTTATTTCACCAAGAATGTATTAAATGCTATCTTTAGCTATTTTGTTCAACAAAGAATCCTTGAGGGGGAAAAAATAGGAAGAACAAAGAAAACCAATAAATCATCAACAGCATTTTAGAATGACTTCTGAAGGATCATGTTCACACTGAAGACTGGGGTAATGATGCTAAAAATTCAGCTCTTGGCCAGTACAGGATAAATAAATTAAGTGCCATAATCAGAAGCATCATTTAATAAGAAAAATATTCATAAATAACTGATATTCAAAACGCTTATGTATTAAAAAGTTTACAAAAAAATACTTGTAATCTATTAGTCATAATGTACATGTATCGTATGCATCTTATTACTTTTTTTTTTTGGTGTTGGGATAATTCGAGAAAATTATATAAGCAAAAAGTACGGTGTCTGTGCAAAATAATTTAAATGGGATAAGACGATACATGACGAAGTCCAAAACATTCGTTATCACTTTTAATGCACTAATTTTAGAGTGTTGTTCAAGTCTATCAACCCTAATACTTAGCAGTAACAGAAAGAAAAATACAATAACAAATACATGCTTATTTTAATGAATGCCATTCAATTTACCCTTAGTATAAGATTGTGTTATGGTGGGTATATGAACTGGAATTATTGGAAATGTACTACATTCTGTGTGGTCTTAACTAGAGTGCATTGGTTCTGTTTTATTGGCCTTATGGGAACGGGGGATAACAGATATGTAACATGGCAACGAGAGTTATCCCCCCTCATGCAAGGGGGAAGAAACAAAACCCAGCACACACGCAAGCAAGGGGGGTCCAATTAGACATCATACCATTGCCCAGATTCATCCATAGTTTTGTTATAACCTTCGGTGGGGGGGGCAAAAAATTTTCCACTCTCTTTCCCAAGACAGTAGAGAAAGTCCTAGGGTCGATAGAGAGGTTGACATTCACTACTCCACACTACGTGGACATAATGACACTTAATCAATTCAACCAATCAGCTTCCACTATTTCTCACTGCTTTAAGCATCGTCAATGTCGCTGTCTATATTGAGCGAACTTCAGACGAAAACTCAGGCTTTACGAGGAATCCGCCGAATGGTTCCTGACGGAGCTTTGACACTTTCCCTGGGGGAAGCTCCGCACAGACAGCGGCCCTTTGATATGCATTCCACCCATAATCTCATACCGTCGGTCAAGCAGGGTCAAGCTGGTGTGAAATGACCCCTGTCCTCTGGAGGACCCGGCAGAGATGCACACTCATTAGTAATGTAAAGACTTACTGGAATGCTGTCCCTCCACCAATCACATGGACAGACTGTGGATTATAAGCAAGCTTTAACAGGGATCCAACTATGTGTTTACACTGTGGGTTTAGATTTAGCACTTGGCTAATGAAGGGATTCTTTTTTGGGACGCGAATTAGACAGAAAGAAAGGGAGGAACAGAAAATGGCAGAAAAGCAAAGTGTACGCTGATTAGCAGTAATGGAAGTCGTGTGAAACAGAGTGCAACTTCATGCAACAGCTGCCCGTTATAATATGGCAACACTCACAGCGATAAGAGGAGGATCCCACGTTCCAGCCTCTCTTTCTGCTTTCTGTTAACACATAGAAAGCATTACTCAAGGTGTTGAGATAATATTGTTCTCTGTGTGCATAGCTGTTGTCCCTTTGATAAACTGTGATGCACACCAGCTGTTTCTCAGATACTCACAAAAACTGTAGCTCTTACAAAAAAGCAAAAAAAAGAGTAAAATACTTCTAAGATGTTGTGATATGACAACATCATAAAGATACTGCTTATCATTTCACATTACTTTATCTACAGGTGAAATTTAGTTTTTTTTGTGCCACTGCCATCAGAATTACAAAAATAATGGTTGTTTTCAAACAGGTTATCCGAATAGTCTTCCTGTCTGCTATTGGCCGAAAAGACAGAAAGCCACACCTCAGACTCATGCCATTGGTTGAGCTGTTGCTGTGTTGGGCTGGTCGAGATTCTCAAACATTGAGAAAAGTGTTTAGATAGCACCACAGTGCTTTCAAATCTTTCAAATAAATCTACAAATGTTTTACTTACAGTTGTTTCTACATATTACATATTATACATACACTTGAAATATGACACATTTCACTGTTATGTTGTACTTTAGCATTGACTATATTCACAATATGGCATGAAACTTATTTCACATCAGTTTATCTACAGGTGAAGTGTTTTTGCTGTTTGTGCCACTGCCATCAGAATTACAAAAATAATGGTTGTTTTCAAACAGGTTATCCGAATAGTCTTCCTGTCTGCTATTGGCCGAAAAGACAGAAAGCCACACCTCAGACTCATGCCATTGGTTGAGCTGTTGCTATGTTGGGCTGGTCGAGATTCTGTGTTTTCACATTTTTTCAAGAAGGTGAATCTACAAATGTTGTATTTATAGTTGTCTCTACATATTAACTTGGGAAAGGAGTATTTTAAACTTGAAAATAAGACATGTTTTACTGTTATGCAATTGCAAACAACAGCCTTTAGCCTTGACTATATTCACAATATGGCATGAAAAAGAAAATCCAGATATATTGTGTATCTTAGCTCAAGTTTCCTTCTAGCTGTCTGTTTTTACATATGTATTTAAGGTGATAATTAGTCACCATTTTCTCAATAGTTTCAATAACAACGCAGACGTTACTGTAAGAGCATGCTCTTGCTCTTTTCTTAATATTTTTTTCTACCTAACACCATTGGCTCTTGTGAGAAGTGCCATGTGCTTCTCTCAGTTTTTGTTCTGTGTTCTGCTGGGATCTGCTCTTAGTATGAGGTTGAATGGCTTGCATTCATTCTATATGAACAAAATGCATCTTACCGATAAATGAAATACGACAATGTACTGTAATCAACACAGTTTTATTGGTGTCCAGTCAATTTCACTTTCTGTGCATTTGAAAATACTAGGTTCATGGCCTTTGACTTTAAATGATATGCTTTACACAATCTGTCCTTAATGTAATCTGTATTCATTTTCAAACCCCACTGATTTTTTATTTATTATCCAAATACTATGACCATAGTGCATGAAACTATGAGTTTCAGTGGTGATTACCAGGGCAAAAATTACTATTATATTTGTTCGTACTAAACGTTAGG
>JADLZN010003842.1:0-183290 GCA_018155175.1 Sinocyclocheilus anophthalmus
TGTGAGCATTTGCGGTGCGTTTCTTTATTTGGTTGTGTTGTGAGCATTTGCGGTGCGTTTCTTTATTTGGTCGTGTTGTGAGTATTTGCGGCATATTTCTTTATTTGGATGTGTTGTGAGCATTTGCAGCGCTTTTCTTTATTTGGTTGTGTTATGAGCATTTGCAGCGTGTTTCTGTTTTGCAGAGCGTTTCTTTATTTGGTCGTGTTGTGAGTATTTGCGGCGAGTTTCTTTATTTGGTTGTGTTGTGAGAATTTGCATCACATTTCTGTATTTGGTTGTGTTCTGAGAATTTGCAGCATGTTTCTGTATTTATTTGTGTTGTGAGAATTTGCAGAGCGTTTCTGTATTTATTTGTGTTGTCAGAATTTGCTGCGCGTTTCTGTATTTGGTTGTGTTGTGAGATTTGCGGTTGAGTTGACTGTGGTTGGTGGTAGCATTTGCGGTGCGTTTCTTTATTGGTCGCTGTTTGGAGTATTGCGGCCATATTTCTATTTGGAGGTTGTGAGCATTTTGCAGCGCTTTTCTTTATTTGGTTGTGTGTGGGTAATTGAAGCGTGTTTCATTTGAAGAATGTTATTTATTTTGAGTTGTTTTTGAGGCATGTGCGCGAGTTTATTTATTGTTGTGTGTGCGAGTATTGCGGAGGGTTTGTGTACTGGTTGTTGTGGGTATTGCGGCGGTTTCTTTTTTGTTGTGTTGGAGTATTTGCGGCGCGTCTTTATTTGGTGGTGTTGTGGAGTATGGCAGCGTGTTCTCATTTGCAGCGGTTGCTTTATTGGTTTGTGTGTGAGATGCCCGGCGCGTTTCTTTATTTGGTTGTGTGGTGAGTAGGTGCGGCGTGTTTCTTTATTTGGTTGTGTTGGGAGCATTTGCAGCGCTTTTCTTTATTGGGGTTGTGTTGTGAGATTGCAGTGTTTATTTGCAGCATGTTTATGTATTGGTTGTGTTGCGAGTATTTGCGGGCGCTTTTCTTTATTTGGTTGTGTTGTGTGTATTTGCGGCGCGTTTCTTTATTTGGTTGTGATGTTAGTATTTGCAGCGTGTTTCATTTGCGGCATGTTTCTTTATTTGGTTGTGTTGCGAGTATTTTGAGGGCGAGGTTGTTTATTGGGTTGTGTTGTTGAGCATTTGCAGCGTGTTTCATTTAGGCGCGTTTCTTTATTGGTCGTGCTTGTGAGCATTTGCGGAGAGTTTCTTATTTGGTTGGGTTGAGCATTGTTGGCGGTTTATTTATTTGGTTTGTTGGAGAATTTGAGGGAGTTTCTTTAGTTGGTTGATGTGTGAGCATTTGCGAGCGGCATTCTTCGTTATTTGGTAGTGTTGTGAGTATTGCGGCACGTTTCTTTATTTGGGTCGTGTTGTGAAAGCATTGTGGCGTGTTTATTTATGGTTGTGTTGTGAAAGCATTGCCGGCGCTTTCTTTATTTGGTTTGTGTTGTGAGCATTTGGGCGCGTTTCTTTAGTTGGTTGGTTGTGACCATTTGCGGCAAGCGTTTTTTATTTGGTTGTGTTGTGAGCATTTGCGGTGCGTTTCTTTATTTGGTTGTGTTGTGAGCATTTGCGGCGCTTTTCTTTATTTGGTCGTGTTGTGAGCATTTGCAGAGCGTTTCTTTATTTGGTTGTGTTGTGAGGATTTGCAGCATGTTTATTTATTTGTTTGTGTTGTGAGTATTTGCAGCGTGTTTATTTATTTGGTTGTGTTGTGAGTATTTGCGGCGCGTTTCTTTTTTTGGTCGTGTTGTGAGTATTTGCAGAGCATTTCTTTATTTGTTTGTGTTGTGAGCATTTGCAGCACGTTTCTTTATTTGGTTGGGTTGTGAGTATTTGCAGCGCGTTTCTATATTTGGTTGTGTTGTGTGAGTATTTGCGGCATAGTCGTTATTGATGTGTTGTGAGTATTTGCAGCGCTTTTCTTTATTTGGTTGTGTTGTGAGTATTTCCAGCGCGTTTCTTTATTTGGTCGTTGTGAGTATTTGCAGTGTGTTTCTGTATTTGGTTGTGTTTGAGTATTTGCAGTGCGTTTCTGTAATTTATTGTGTTGTGAGTATTTGCAGCGGTTAACTGCGGCGCGTTTATTTATTTGTTGTGTCTGTGAGTATTGCGGCGCCGTTTCTTTTTTGCGTTGTGTTGTGCGTATTTGCGGGCGCTTTCTTTATTTGGTAGTGTTGTGAGATTGGGCGCGTTCTTT
This sequence comes from Sinocyclocheilus anophthalmus, assembly GCA_018155175.1. Taxonomy (NCBI): domain Eukaryota; kingdom Metazoa; phylum Chordata; class Actinopteri; order Cypriniformes; family Cyprinidae; genus Sinocyclocheilus; species Sinocyclocheilus anophthalmus. Next base: position 2,192 of record JADLZN010003842.1, read on the forward strand.
ATTTGGTAGTGTTGTGGAGATTTGCGAGAAATTCTTTATGTGGATGTGTTGTGAGCATTGCATCGCTGTTATTTATTTGGGTGTGTTGTGAGTTAATTTGAGGCTGCGTTTCTTTTTTGGTTGGTTGTGAGCATTTTGCGGCGCGTTATTTTTGGTTGTGTTGTGAGCTTTGACGGCGAGTTTTTATTTGGTTGTGTTGTGAGCATTTGTGGCGTGTTTCTTTATTTGGTTGTGTTGCGAGCATTGCAGCGCGTTTCTTTATTTGTTTGTGTTGTGAGCATTTGCAGAGCGTTTCTTTATTTGGTCGTGTTGTGAGTATTTGCGGCACGTTTCTTTATTTGGTTGTTGTGAGCATTTGTGGCGTGTGTCTTATTTGGTTGTGTTGAGCATTTGGGCCGCTTTTACTTTTTGTTCGTGTGGGTGAGCATTTGCGGAGCGTTCTTTAGTTGGTTGTGTTGTGACATTGTGCGGGGTTCTTTATTGGTTGTGTTTGTGAGCATTTTGCAGGGAGCTTCTGTAGTTGGTTGTGTTTGTGAGCATTTGCGGTGAATGTATTTATTTGGTTGTGTTGTGAGAATTTGCATCACATTTCTGTATTTGGTTGTGTTCTGAGAATTTGGGGGCGTGTCTTTATTTGGTTGTGTGTGAGCATTTGTGGAGTGTTTGTTATTTGTTGTGTGTGGAATTTGCGGCTTTTCTTATTTGGTTGTGTTGTGAGCATTTGCGGCGCTTTTCTTTATTTGGTTGTGTTGTGAGCATTTGTGGCGTGTTTCTTTATTTGGTTGTGTTGCGAGTATTTGCGGCGGGTTTGTTTTTTTGGTTGTGTTGTGAGCATTTGCGGTGCGTTTCTTTATTTGGTCGTGTTGTGAGCATTTGCACCGCGTTTCTTTATTTGGTCGTAATGTGAGCATTTGCAGAGCGTTTCTTTATTTGGTTGGTTGTCGGCATTTTCGGCGCGCGTTTTCTTTGTATTTGGTTGTGTTATGTGGAGCATTTGGGAAGTGTTCTTATTGGTGGTGTTGTTGGATTTGCAGGTGCGTTTCTTTATTTGTGTGTTTTGAGCATTTGCGTGCGGTTCTTATTTGGTTCGTGTTGTGAGTATTGCGGCATATTTATTTTATTGGATGTGTTTGCTGAGGCATTTTGCGGCTTTTATTTATTGGTTGGTGTGTGCGATTTGCAGCGTGTTGCATTTGCAGCATTGTTTCTTTATTTGGTTGTGTGTGAGAATTGGCGGCGCGTTTTTTTTTTTGGTTGTGTTGTGAGCATTTGCGGTGCGTTTCTTGATTTGGTTGTGTTGTGAGTATTTGCGGCGCGTTTCTTTATTTGGGTGTGTTGTGAGTATTTGCAGCACGTTTCTGTATTTGGTTGTGTGGTGAGTATTTGCAGCACGTGTTCATTTGCAGCTGGTGCTTATTTGGTGTGGTGGCGCATGTGCGGGCGTTTCTTTATTTGGTTGTGTTGTGAGTATTTGCGGCGTGTTTCTTTATTTGGTTGTGTTGTTAGTATTTGCAGTGTGTTTCTTTATTTGGTTGGGTTGTGAGTATTTGCAGCGTGTTTCATTTGCAGCATGTTTATTTATTTGGTTGTGTTGTGAGTATTTGCGGCGCGTTTATTTATTTGGTTGTGTTGTGAGCATTTGAGGCGCATTTCTGTTTTTGGTGTGTGTGAGTATTTGCAGGTGGTTCATGTGCAGCATGTTTCTTTATTTGTTTGTGTTGTGAGTTTTTGCAGTGTGTTTCTGTTTTTGGTTGTGTTGTGAGAATTTGCAGCGTGTTCATTGCAGGGCGTTCTTTATTGGTCGTGTTGTGGCATTGACGGAGCGTTTCGTATTTTGGTGTGTGGTGAGATGTGTGGGTGTTTCTTTATTTGGTTGTGATGTGCGCATTTGCGGTGCGTGCTTTTTTGGTGGTTGTGAGCATTTGCGGGCGCTTTTCTTTATGGTTATGTGTGTGCTTATTTGAGGGCAGTTATTTATTTGGTTGTGTTGTGAGCATTTGTGGCGTGTTTCTTTATTTGGTTGTGTTGTGAGCATTTGCGGCGTGTTTCTTTATTTGGTCGTGTTGTGAGCATTTGCACCGCGTTTCTTTATTTGGGTTGTGTTGGACAATTGCGGCGGCGTTTCTATTGTTGGTTGTGAGCATTGCGGTGCGTTTCTTTTATTTGGTTGTGTTTGGAGCATTTGCGGCGCTTCTTGATTGGTCGTGTTGGAGTATTTTGCGGGCACGCGTTTCTTTATTGGGTTGTGTTGCAGGCATTGTGGCGGGTTATGTATTGTTGTGTGTGGAGCATTTGCGGAGCTTTCTTTATTTGGTTGTGGGTCTGTGAGCATTTGCGGCGCGTTCTTTATTTGGTTGTTTGGAGCATTGAGGCGCTTTTCGTATTTGGTCGTGTTGGGTGTGAGTATTTGCAGCACATTTCTGTATATTTGGTTGTGTTATGAGTGTTTGCAGCACGTTTCTGTTTTTGGATGTTTTGCGAGTATTTGCACCGTTTTTCTGTATTTGGTTGTGTTGTGAGCATTTGCGGAATGTTTCTTTATTTGGTTGTATTGCGAGTATTTGCGGCGCGTTTGTTTTTTTGGTTGTGTTGTGAGCATTTGCGGTGCGTTTCTTTATTTGGTTGTGTTGTGAGCATTTGCTGTGCGTTTCTTTATTTGTTTGTGTTGTGCGTATTTGCAGCGTGTTTCATTTGCGCATGTTCTTATTTGGTTGGTTGTGAAGCATTTGCGGGCGTGTTTTATTTGGTTGGTGGTGAGTATTTGCGGCGCGTTATTATTATTTGGTGGTTGTTGTGATATTTGTGAGTATTTGCAGCATGTTTATTTATTTGTTTGTGTTGTGAGCATTTGCGGCGCGTTTCTTTATTTGGTTGTGTTGTGATTATTTGCAGTGCGTTTCTTTGTTTGTTTGTGTTGTGAGTATTTGCGGCGCGTTTGTTTTTTTGGTCGTGTTGTGAGTATTTGCGGCGAGTTTCTTTATTTGGTTGTGTTGTGAGAATTTGCAGCACGTTTCTGTATTTGCAGCACGTTTCTGTATTTGGTTGTGTTGTGAGCATTTGCGGCGCGTTTCTTTTTTTGGTCGTGTTGTGAGTATTTGCAGAGCATTTCTTTATTTGGTTGTGTTGTGAGCATTTGCGGTGCGTTTCTTTATTTGGTTGTGTTGTGAGTCTTTGCAGCGTGTTTCTGTATTTGCAGCACGTTTCTGTATTTATTTGTGTTGTGAGAATTTGCAGAGCGTTTCTGTATTTGGTCGTGTTGTGAGTATTTGCGGCGCGGTTATTATTTGGTTGTGTTGGGAGTATTTGGCAGCGTGTTTCCTTTGGCAAGCAGTTTATTTATTTGGTTGTGTTGTGAGGATTTGCGGCGCGTTTCTTTATTTGGTTGTGTGGTGAGCATTTGCAGCGTGTTTCTGTTTTTCAGCACGTTTCTTTATTTGGTTGTGTTTTGAGCATTTGCAGCACGTTTCTTTATTTGGTTGTGTTGTGAGCGTAGTATTGGCAAGGTGTTTTAATTGCAAGAATGTTTTATTTGGTTGTGTTGTGAGCATTTGTGGCGTGTTTCTTTATTTGGTTGTGTTGCGAGTATTTGCGTCGCGTTTGTTTATTTGGTTGTGTTGTGAGCATTGCAGATGGTGTCATTTGAGGTGGTTCTATTTATTTGCTGTGTGTTTCATTTGCGGCGCGTTTCTTTATTTTGTTGTGTTGTGAGCATTTGTAGCGCGGTTCTTTATTTGGTTGTGTTGTGAGTATTTGCGGCGCGTTTCTTTATTTGGTTGTGTTGCGAGTATTTGCGGCGGGTTTGTTTTTTTGGTTGTGTTGTGAGTATTTGCGGTGCGTTTCTTTATTTGTTGTGATGTGAGTATTTGCGGCGCGTTTCTTTATTTGCTTGTGTTGTTAGTATTTGCGGCGCGTTTCTTTATTTGGTGGTGTTGTGAGCATTTGCAGCACGTTTCTATTTTTGCAGCGCATTTCTTTATTTGGTTGTGTGTGAGTATTTGCGGCGACGTTTATTTATTTCGTTTGTGTTGTGAGATTTGCGACGTTTATTTATTTGGTTGTGTTGGAGTATTGCGGCGCTTTTCTTATCTTGGTTTTTTTTTCGTTGTTGTGAGTATTTTGTGGCGAGTTTATTTATTGGGTCGTTGTGTTGTAGTAATTTGCGGAGCGTTTCTTTATTTGGTTCGGTGTGAGTATTGCGGCGCGCGTTTCTTATTTGGTCGTGTTGGAGTATTTGCGGCGCGTTTCTTTACTTTGGTTGTTGTGCAAGTATTTGCGGGAGTTCTTTATTTGGTTGTTTGTGAGGGATTGCAGGTGTTCATTTGCGGGGTTCATTATGTGGTTTGTGTTGTGAGATTTGCGGCGCGTTTCTTTATTTGGGTGTGTTGTGAGTATTTGCGGCGCGTTTCTTTATTTGGTCGTGTTGTGAGTATTTGCGGCGAGTTTCTTTATTTGGTTGTGTTGTGAGAATTTGCATCACATTTCTGTATTTGGTTGTGTTCTGAGTATTTGCGGCGCGTTTCTTTATTTGGTTGTGATGTGAGTATTTGCGGCGCGTTTCTTTATTTGGTTGTGTTGTGAACATTTGCAGATTTTTTTTTATTTGGTTGTGTTGTGAACATTTGCAGGGCGTTTCTTTATTTGGTTGTGTTGTGAGCATTGGCAGCATGTTTCTGTTTTTGCAGCGCTTTTCTTTATTTGTTTGTGTTGTGAGCATTTGCTGTGGGTTTCTTTATTTGGTTGTGTTGTGAGTAGTTGCAGCGTTGTTTTCATTTGCCAGCCATGTTTATTATTTGGTTGTGTTGTGGTATTTGCGGCGCGTCTTTATTTGGTTGTGTTGGGAGTAGTTGAGGCGGTTATTTATTTGTGTGTGTTGTGGTATTTGCAGCGTGTTTCAATTGCAAGCATGTTTCTGTATTTGTTGTGTTTGAGCATTTGCGGCGCGTTTCCTTATTTGGTTGTGTTGTGAGCATTTGCAGCGCTTTCTTTTTTTGTTTGTTTTGTGAGCATTTGCAGCGCGTTTCTTTATTCGGTTGTGTTGTGAGTATTTGCATCGCGTTTCTTTATTTGTTTGTGTTGTGATTATTTGCAGTGCGTTTCTTTATTTGGTTGTGTTGTGCGCATTTGCAGCGTGTTTCATTTGCGGGGGCGGCAGTTTATTTGTTTGTGTTGTGAGCATTTGCGGCGCGTTTCTTTATTTGGATGTGTTGTGAGCATTTGCGGCGGTCTCATTTGAGCAATGTCAATTTGGTTGTTGTAGCGAGGTATTTGCGGCGATTGTTATTGGTTGTGTTGTGTATTTGCGGCGCGTTTCTTATTGGTTGTGTTGTGAGATGCAGCGTGTTTCAGTGCAGCATGTTTTGTATTTGGCTTGTGTTGCGAGTTTTGCGGCGCGTTGTTTTATTTGGTTGTGTTGTGAGCATTTGCAGAGCGTTTCAGTGCGGGCGTTTCTTTATTGGTCGTGTTGGTGAGCATTTGCGGAGCGTTTCTGTATTTGTTGTGTTGTGAGTATTTGAGCGTGTTTATTTGACCAGATGTGTATTTATTTGGTTGTGTATGTTGAGCCTTTGTGGCATGTTTATTTATTTGGTTGTGTTGCGAGTATTTGCGGCGGGTTTGTTTATTTGGTTGTGTTGTGAGCATTTCACGTTGTTTCATTTGCGGAGAGTTTCTTTATTTGGTCGTGTTGTGAGCATTTGCAGCGCGTTTCTTTTTTTGGTTGTGTTGTGAGTATTTGCGGCGCATTTCTTTATTTGCTTGTGTTGTGAGTATTTGCAGAGCGTTTCTGTATTTGGTTGTGTTGTGAGTATTTGCAGAGTGTTTAATTTGCAGCGCGTTTCTTTATTTGGTTTTGTTGTGAGCATTTGCAGAGCGTTTCTTTATATGTTTGTGTTGGGATGTGAGTATTGCGGCGCTTTTTATTTATTTGGCGTTATGTTGGGAGTATTTGTGGAGCGTTTTCTTATTTGGTCGTGTTGTGATGATTGCGGCGACGTTTCTTTATTTGGTGTGCAGGTGCAGTATTTGCGGAGCGTTTCTTTATTGGTCGTGTTGTGGATTTGCGGCGCGTCTCTTTATTGGTTGGAGGTGAGTATTTGCAGAGTGTTTCATTTGCGGCGCGTTTTTATTGGTTGTGTTGTGAGTATGTGCGGCGCGTTTCTTTATTGGTTGTTGTTGTGAGTATTTGAGGCGCGTTTCTTTATTTGGTTGTGTGTGATAGTATTTGTGGCGATTTCTTCTATTTTGGTAGTGGGGGGTTGTGAGTATTATGTGGGCTGTTTCTTTATTTGGTCGGTGTTGTGAGTGTGCGGAGCGTTTCTTTATGTGGTCAGTGTGTGGTCAATTTGCGGCGCGTTTCTTATTGTTGTGCTGGGGATAGTAATTTGCAGGTGTTTCAATTGCGGCGCGTTTCTTTATTGGTCTGTGTGTGAGTATTGACGGCGCGTTTCGTTTTGGTTGTGTTGTGAGTATTTGCGGCGGTTTTCTATTTGGTAGTTTGTGAGTATTGCGGGCCGTTTCTTATTTGGTTGTGTTGTGAGTATTTGCGGCGCGTTTCTTTTTTTGGTTGTGTTGTGAGCATTTGCGGCGCTTTTTTTTATTTGGTTGTGTTGTGAGTATTGCAGTGTTTAAATTTGCAGCGCGTTTATTATTTGGTTGTGTTGTGAGTATTTGAAGCACGTTTCTTTATTTGGTTGTATTGTGAGCATTTGCAGCACGTGTGTTGTATTTGGTCGTGGTTTGTGAGATTGCGGCGCGTTTCTTTATTGGTTGTGATGTGAGTATTGCGGCGCGGTTTTGGTATTTGTCGTGTTGTGAGTATTTGCGGGCGTTCGTATTTGGTTTGTGATGGGAGTATTTGCAGCGTTGTTTCATTGCGAGGACGCGTTTTCTATTTGGTTGTGTGGGTATTTGCGGCGCGTTCTTTATTTGGTTGTGTTGTGAGGATTTGATGCGCTTTTCTTTATTTGGTCGTGTTGTGAGTATTTGCGGCGCGTTTATTTATTTGGTTGGATGTGAGTATTTGCGTGCGGTTCTTATTTGGTCGTGTTTGTGTCCAGTACCTTGCGCGCGTTTTTTATTTGGTTGGGATGTGAGTATTTGCAGCGTGTTCATTTGTGGCTGCGTTTCTTTGTTTGTTTGTGTTGTGAGTATTTGCGGCGCGTTTCTTTATTTGGTTGTGTTGCGAGTATTTGCGGCGGGTTTGTTTTTTTGGTTGTGTTGTGAGTATTTGCTGCGTGTTTCTGTTTTTGCAGCGCGTTTATTATTTGGTTGTGTTGTGAGCATTTGCGGCATGTTTCTTTATGGTTGTGTTGTGAGTATTTGCAGCGTGTTTCATTTGCAGCATGTTTATTAATTTGGTTGTGTAGCGAGTATTTGCGGCGCATTTGTTTATTTGGTCGTGTTGTGAGTATTGCGGCGGGTTGGTTTATTTGGTGGTGTTGTGAGTTTTGCCCCCCCCCCCCGGCGGCGTTTCTTATGTGGGCGGTTGTGTTGTGAGTATTTTGCCGGCGCGTTACTTATTTGGTTGTGGTTGTGAGTATTTGCAGCGAGTTTAATGTGCAGCATGTTTTCTTTTATTTGGTTGTGTTGTGAAGCATTTGCGGCGCATTGTTTATTTGGTGGTTGCTGAGTATTTGCGGTGCGTGCCGTTTGTGATTTGGGGTGTTGTGAGCATTTGCAGCGGTTTCAGTTGCGGCGCGTTTTTCTTTTTTGTCGTGTTGTGGAGCATTGCGGCGCGTTCTTTATTTGGTTGTGTTGGAGTATGGCAGCCGTGTTTCATTTGAGCGGTTATTAATGTGGTGTTGTAGTGAGTAGTTGCCGGCGCGCATGTGTTTATTTGGTAGTGTGTGAGTATTTGCGGCGAGTTTCTCTTATTTGGGTGTGTTGTGAGATTTGCTGCGGTTTTTATTTGGTTTGGGTTTGTGATTAGTGCGCAGCGTGTTTCATTTGAAGCAGTTTATTTATTTGGTTGCGTTGTGAGCACTGCAGCGCGTTTCTTAATTTGGTTGTGTTGTGAGCATTGCAGCGTGTTTCATGTGCGGAGAGTTTATTATTTGGTTGTGTTGTGAGTATTTGCGGCGCGTTTCTTTATTTGGTTGTGTTGTAAGTATTTGCAGCGCATTTCTGTTTTGCAGCACGTTTCTTTATTTGGTTGGGTTGTGAGCATTTGCGGCATGTTCTTTTATTTGGTGTGTGTGCGAGATTTGAGTCGAGTTATGTTTATTGGTTGTGTTGTGAGCCATTGCAGTCCGTGTTCAGTTGCGGTTACATGCTTTCTTTATCTATTCGGCTCCGTGTTGTGAGCATGGCCCGTTTACTTATGTGGTTGTGTTAGTGAGGTATTTTGCGGCGGCGTTTCTGTATTTGGTTGGTGGAGATTTGCGCGCTTTTCTTTATTTTGGTAGTGTTTGTGAGTATTGTGATTGGTTTCTGTTATTTGGTCGTGTTGTGATTATTTGCAGTGCGTTTCTTTGTTTGTTTGTGTTGTGAGTATTTGCGGCGCGTTTCTTTATTTGGTCGTGTTGTGAGTATTTGCGGCGCGTTTCTTTATTTGGTTGTGATGTGAGTATTTGCAGCGTGTTTCATTTGTGGCGCGTTTCTTTATTTGGTTGTGTTGTGAGTATTTGCGGCGCGTTTCTTTATTTGCTTGTGTTGTTAGTATTTGCGGCGCGTTTCTTTATTTGCTTGTGTTGTTAGTATTTGCGGCGCGTTTCTTTATTTGCTTGTGTTGTTAGTATTTGCGGCGCGTTTCTTTATTTGCTTGTGTTGTTAGTATTTGCGGCGCGTTTCTTTATTTGCTTGTGTTGTTAGTATTTGCGGCGCGTTTCTTTATTTGCTTGTGTTGTTAGTATTTGCGGCGCGTTTCTTTATTTGCTTGTGTTGTTAGTATTTGCGGCGCGTTTCTTTATTTGCTTGTGTTGTTAGTATTTGCGGCGCGTTTCTTTATTTGCTTGTGTTGTTAGTATTTGCGGCGCGTTTCTTTATTTGGTTGTGTTGTGAGTATTTGCGGCGCGTTTCTTTATTTGGTCGTGTTGTGAGTATTTGCGGCGCGTTTCTTTATTTGGTTGTGTTGTGAGAATTTGCATCACATTTCTGTATTTGGTTGTGTTCTGAGAATTTGCAGCATGTTTCTGTATTTGTTTGCATTGTGAGTATTTGCAGCGTGTTTCTTTATTTGGTTGTGTTGTGAGTATTTGCGGCGCGTTTCTTTTTTTGGTCGTGTTGTGAGTATTTGCAGAGCATTTCTTTATTTGGTTGTGTTGTGAGAATTTGCAGCACGTTTCTGTATTTGCAGCGCATTTCTTTATTTGGTAGTGTTCGTGAGGCATTTGCGGAGCGTTTCTTATTTGGTTGTGTTGTGAGTATTTGCAGAACTTTTCTGTATTTGAGGCGCGTTTTTCTGTATTTGGGTGTGTTGTGAGTATTTGCAGCGCGTTTCTTTATTTGGTTGTGTTGTGAGTATTTGCGGCGCGTTTTTTTATTTGGTTGTGTTGTGAGTATTTGCAGGTCATTTCTGTATTTGTTTGTGTTGTGAGAATTTACAGCACGTTTCTGTATTTGGTTGTGTTGCGAGTATTTGCGGCGGGTTTGTTTATTTGGTTGTGTTGTGAGCATTTGCAGCGCGTTTCTTTATTTGGTCGTGTTGTGAGTATTTGCGGCGCGTTTTCTTTATTTGGTGTGTGAAGGAGGATTTGCCCGGGCGGTTTGTTGTTGTGTTGTGTTGTGAGCATTTGCAGAGTGTTCATTTTGCGGCGCGTTTTTTATTTGGTTGTGTTGTGAGAATTTGCGGCGCGTTTCTTTATTTGGTTGTGTTGTGTGTATTTGCAGCGTGTTTCTGTTTTTGCAGCGCGTTTATTATTTGGTTGTGTTGTGAGTATTTGCAGCGTTTTTCTTTATTTGTTTGTGTTGTGAGTTTTTGCAGTGTGTTTCTGTATTTGGTTGTTGTGAGTATTTGCAGCGTGTTTCATTTGCAGCATGTTTCTTTATTTGGTTGTGTTGCGAGTATTTGCGGCGCGTTTCTTTATTTGGTTGTGTTGTGAGCATTTGCAGCGTGTTTCTGTTTTTGCAGCGCGTTTCTTTATTTGGTTGTGTTGTGAGCATTTGCGGCGCGTTTCTTTATTTGGTTGTGTTGTGAGTATTTGCAGCGTGTTTCATTTGCAGCATGTTTATTTATTTGGTTGTGTTGTGAGCATTTGTGGCATGTTTCTTTATTTGGTTGTTTTGCGAGTATTTGCGGCGCGTTTGTTTATTTGGTTGTGTTGTGAGCATTTTCAGCGGGTTTATTTGCGGCGCGTTTCTTTATTTGGTGGTGTTGTGAGCATTTGCAGCGCGTTTCTTTATTTTTTTTTGGTTGTGTTGTGAGTATTTGCGGCGCGTTTCTTTATTTGGTTGTGTTGTGAGTATTTGCGGCGCGTTTCTTTATTTGGTTGTGTTGTGAGTATTTGCAGCGTGTTTAATTTGCGGAGAGTTTATTTATTTGGTGGCTGTGTGAGTATATGTGCGGCGCGTTTCTTATTTAGGTTGTGATTGTGGTATTTGCGGCGCTTTTTCCTTATTGGTCGTGTTGTGAGGATTTGTGGCGCGTTTCTTCATTTGCATGTGTTGTGAGGATTTGCGGCGCGTTTCTTCATTTGCATGTGTTGTGATTGTTGAGTATTTGCGGAGAGTTCTGTATTTGGTAGGTGTGAGTATTTGCGGCTCGCGTTCTTTATTGGTTGGGGAGGTGAGTATTGCAGCGAGTATTTGCAGTGCGTTTCTTTGTTTGTTTGTGTTGTGAGTATTTGCGGCGCGTTTCTTTATTTGGTCGTGTTGTGAGTATTTGCGGCGCGTTTCTTTATTTGGTTGTGTTGTGAGTATTTGCGGCGCGTTTCTTTATTTGGTTGTGTTGTGAGTATTTGTGGCGCGTTTCTTTATTTGTTTGTCTTGTGAGCATTTGCAGCGCATTTCTGTATTTGGTCGCATTGTGAGTATTTGCAGCGCGTTTCTTTATTTGGTTGTATTGTGAGTATTTGCAGCGTGTTTCATTTGCGGCGCGTTTCTTTATTTGGTTGTGTTGTGAGTATTTGCGGCGCGTTTCTTTATTTGGTTGTGTTGTGAGTATTTGCGGCGCTTTTCTTTATTTGGTCGTGTTGTGAGCATTTGCACCGCGTTTCTTTATTTGGTCGTAATGTGAGCATTTGCAGAGCGTTTCTTTATATGTTTGTGTTGTGAATATTTGCAACACGTTTCTTTATATGTTTGTGTTGTGAGCATTTGCAGCGTGTTACTGTTTTGCAGCTCGTTTCTTTATTTGGTTGTGTTGCGAGCATTGCAGCGCGTTTCTTTATTTGTTTGCGTTGTGAGAATTTGCAGCGCGTTTCTGCATTAGGTTGTGTTGTGAGAATTTGCGGCGCGTTCTTTATTTGGTTGTGATGAGTATTGCGGCGCGCGTTTTCTTTAATTTGGTCGGTTTGTGAGTATTTGCGGCGGGTTCTTTATTGGTGTGTGTGATATTTGCAGGTATGTTTCATTTGTAGCGCGTTTCTTTATTTGGTTGTGTTGTGAGTATTTGCGGCGCGTTTCTTTATTTGGTTGTGTTGTGAGGATTTGATGCGCTTTTCTTTATTTGGTCGTGTTGTGAGTATTTGCAGCGCGTTTCTTTATTCGGTTGTGTTGTGAGTATTTGCGGCCGCGTTTCTTTATTGGTGTGTGTGAGTATTTGCGGCGCGTTTCTGTATTTGTTTGAGTTGTGAGTATTTGCAGCGTGTTTCCATTGTTGGCGCGTTTCTTTATTTGTTTGTGTTGTGAGTATTTGCAGTGCGTTTCTTTATTTGCAGTGCGTTTCTGTTTTTGCAGCGTGTTTCTTTATTTGGTTTTGTTGTGAGTATTTGCAGCGTGTTTCATTTGCAGCATGTTTATTTATTTGGTTGTGTTGCGAGTATTTGCATTCTTACAGGAATGTTTCTTTATTGGTTGGTTGTGAGGATTTGCAGCGGTTTCTATTTGCAGTGTGTTTCTTTATTGGGTTGTGTTGTGAGTATTTGCAGCACATTTCTATATTTGGTTGTATTGTGAGTATTTGCAGAGTTTTCTGTATTTGGTTGTGTTGTGAGTATTTGCGGCGCGTTTTTTTATTTGGTTGTGTTGTGAGTATTTGTAGCGCTTTCTTTATTTGGTTGTGTTGTGAGGATTTGCAGCGTGTTTTCATTTGCAGCTGGTTCTTTAATTGGTTGTGTTGTGAGCATTTGCGGCGCATTTCTTTATTTGGTCGTGTTGTGAGTATTTGCAGTGCGTTTATTTATTTGGTTGTGTTGTGAGCATTTGCAGGGCGTTTGTGCATTTGCGGCGCGTCTGATTTGGCGTGTGTGAGAATTTGCTCGCGCGTGTTATTTGATTGGGTGGTGTTTGTGGAGTATTTGCAGGTGTTTCATTTGCAGATGTTATTAATGGTTGTGTAGTGGAGTAGTTGAAGGGAATTTGTTTTATTTGGTCGTGTTGTGAGTATTGCGTGCGAGTTTCGTTATTTGTTGTGTTGGGAGTATTGCGGCGCGTTCTTATTTGGTTGTCGTTGTGAGTACTTTGACAGGTGTTGTTCATTTGCAGAATGTTTACTTTATTGGTTGTGTTCGATAGTATTTGCGGAGGGGATTTTGTTGCGTATTTGGTTGTGTTGTGTTTGAGCATTTGCAGAGTGTTTCATTTGCGGCGCGTTCTTTATTTGGTAGTGTTGTGAGCATGTGCGGCGAGTTTATTTATTTGTTGTGTTGTGAGGATTGCAGCGTTTTCATTTGCCGCAGTTTTTATTTGGTTGTGTTGTGAGCATTTGTGGCATGTTTCTTTATTTGGTTGTTTTGCGAGTATTTGCGGCGCGTTTCTTTATTTGGTTGTGTTGTGCGCATTTGCAGCGTGTTTCTGTTTTGCAGAGCGTTTCTTTATTTGGTCGTGTTGTGAGCATTTGCAGCGCGTTTCTTTATTTGGTTGTGTTATGAGTATTTGCAAGGGAGTTTCTTTATTTGGTGTGTTGTGAGTATTTGCGGCGCGTTTCTTTATTTGTTTGTGTTGTGAGTATTTGCGGCGCGTTTATTTATTTGGTTGTGTTGTGAGTATGCACAGCGTGTTTAATTTGCGCCGCGCGTTTCTTTATTTGTTGTGTTGTGGTGAGTATTTGCGGGCGTTCTTTAATTTGGTCGTGTTGTGAGTATTGTGCGGCGCTTTTACTTTATTTGGTATTGTTGTGAGTATTTGCGGAGCGTTTCTTTATTTGCTTGTGTTGTATTTGCAGAGCGTTTCTTTATTTGCTTGTGTTGTGAGCATTTGCAGCACGTTTCTTTATTTGGTCGTGTTGTGAGTATTTGCGGAAGGTTATTTATTTGGTTGTGATGTGAGTTTGACAGGCGTGTTCCATGTGCGGGAGCGTTCTTATTTGGTTGTGTTTAGTATTGGGGGAGTTTTTTTTGGTTGTGTTGTGAGCATTTGCGGCGCTTTTTTTTATTTGGTTGTGTTGTGAGTATTTGATGCGCTTTTCTTTATTTGGTCGTGTTGTGAGTATTTGCGGCACGTTTCTTTATTTGGTTGTGTTGTAAGTATTTGCAGCGCGTTTCTTTATTGGTTGTGTTGTGAGTATTTGCAGCGTGTTTTATTTGCGGCGCGTTTCTTTATTTGGGTGTGTTGTGAGTATTTGCGGCGCGTTTCTTTTTTTGGTCGTGTTGTGAGTATTTGCAGAGCATTTCTTTATGTGGGCGTGTTTGTGAGTATTTGCGGCGATTCTTTATTTGGTAGGGTTGGGAGGTATGGGGGAGCGTTTCTTTATTTGGTGTGTGCGAGTATTTGGGCGCGTTTCTTTATTTGGTGTCGTTTGTGAGTTTTGCAGCGTGTTCGGCGTGTGTTAATTTGCGGCGCCGTTTCTTATTTGGTTGTGTTGTGGTATATTGCGGCGCTCGTTTCGTTTATTGGTTGTGTGTGAGTATTTGTGGGCGCTTTCTTTATTGGTCAGTGGTGTGAGTATTGGGCGCTTTTCTTTATTTTGTTGTGTTGTGAGTATTTGCGGCGCGGTTCTTTTTTTGGTCGTGTTGTGAAGTATTTGCGACGCGGTTCTTTATTTGGGTGTGTTGTGAGTATTTGCAGCGTGTTTCTGTTTTTGCAGGGCGTTTCTTTATTTGGTTGTGTTGTGATTATTTGCAGTGCGTTTCTTTGTTTGTTTGTGTTGTGATTATTTGCAGTGCGTTTCTTTGTTTGTTTGTGTTGTGAGTATTTGCGGCGCGTTTCTTTATTTGCTTGTGTTGTTAGTATTTGCGGCGCGTTTCTTTATTTGCTTGTGTTGTTAGTATTTGCGGCGCGTTTCTTTATTTGCTTGTGTTGTTAGTATTTGCGGCGCGTTTCTTTATTTGGGCGTGTTCTTTAATGGTTGTGTGGTGGTATTTGCGGCGCGTTTCTTATTTCTGGTTCGTGTTGTGAGTATTTGCGCGCGCTTTCCTTATTTGGTCGTGTTGTGAGTATTTGCGGCGCGTTTTTTTATTTGGTTGTGTTGTGAGCATTTGTGGCGTGTTTCTTTATTTGGTTGTGTTGGGAGTATTTGCGGCGCGTTTCTTTATTTGGTTGTGATGTGAGTATTTGCAGCGTGTTTCATTTGCAGCATGTTTATTTATTTGGTTGTGTTGCGAGTATTTGCAGAGCATTTCTGTATTTGGTTGTGTTGTGAGTATTTGCAGCGCATTTCTTTGTTTGTTTGTGTTGTGAGTATTTGCGGCGCGTTTCTTTTTTTGGTTGTGTTGTTAGTATTTGCAGTGTGTTTCTTTATTTGGTTGGGTTGTGAGTATTTGCAGCGTGTTTTCTTTTTTGCAGCACGTTTCTTTATTTGTTTATGTTGTGAGCATTTGCAACGCGTTTCTTTATTTGATTGTTTTGTGAGCATTTGCAGCGCGTTTCTTCATTTGGTAGTTGTTGTTGAGATTGTAGCGCGTTTCTTTCATTGGTGTGTTGTGAGTATTTGCCGTGCGCTTTTCTTTAGTGTGTTTAGTGTTGTGGAGTATTTGCGGCGCGTTCTTTATTTGGTTGTGCTTGTGTCTGGTATTTGCAGGTGTTTCATTTTCGCGGCGACGTTTCTTTAGTTGGTTGCGTGTAGTATTATGCGGCGCGTTTCTTATTTGGGGTGTCTGTGAGTATTGCGGCGAATTTTTTTGGTTGTGTTGTGAGTATTTGCGGCGCTTTTCTTTATTTGGTCGTGTTGTGAGCATTTGCACCGCGTTTCTTTATTTGGTTGTGTTGTAAGTATTTGCAGCGTGTTTAATTTGCGGCGCGTTTCTTTTTTTGGTTGTGTTGTGAGCATTTGCGGCGCTTTTTTTTATTTGGTTGTGTTGTGAGTATTTGATGCGCTTTTCTTTATTTGGTCGTGTTGTGAGCATTTGCACCGCGTTTCTTTATTTGGTTGTGTTGTAAGTATTTGCAGCGCGTTTCTTTATTTGGTTGTGTTGTGAGTATTGCAGCGTGTTAATTTGCGGCGGCGTTTCTTGATTTGGTGGTGTTGTGAGTATTGAGGCGAGTTTCATTTATTCGTTGTGTGGTGAGTATTTGTGGCGCTTTTTCTTTATTTGGTAGTGTTGTGAGTATTTGTGCGAGCGTCTTTATTTGGTGTGTTGTGGTAGTTGCGGCGCGTTCATTATTTGGTCGTGTTGGAGTATTTGCGGCGAGGTTCTTTTATTTGGTTGTGATGTGAGTATTGAAGCGTGTTTCTTTGCGGCGCTGTTCTTTAATGGTTTTGTGCTATTGTGAGTTTGGCGGGCGTTCTCTTATTTGGTTGTGTTGTGAGTATTTGCGGCTTTTTTTAATGTGTGCTTGTGAGTATTGCGGAGCTGATTCTATGGGTCAGTTGTTTGTGAGTATTTGCGGAGGTTTCTTTATGGGTTGTGTTGAGAGTCTTTGCGGCGAGTTTCTTTTTGGTTGTTGTTGTGAGTATTTGCGGGCGCGCGTTTGTTTATCTTGGTTGGGTTGTGGCATTTGCAGCTTGTTTCCATATGCGGCGAATTTCTTTATTTGGTTAGTGTTGTGAGCATTTGCGGGCGTTTCGTATTTGGTGTGTGTGAGTATTTGCAGCTTGTTTCATTGCGCAGCATGTTTAATTTATTAGGTGTGTTGTGAGTATTTTGCGGGCTCTGCGTTCTTTATTTGGTTGGTTGTGAGTATTGGCGGGCGTTTTTCTTTATTTGGTTGTGTTGTGAGTATGTGCAGCGGTTTCATGCAGCATGTTTCTTTCTTGGGTTGTGTGTGTGAGCATTTGCGGCGTTTCTTTTTGGTTGGGTGCGAGTATTGCGGAGGGGTTTCGTTTAATTTGGTTGGTGGTGAGTATTTGCGGCGCGGTTTTTGATTGGTTGGTTGTGAGGATTTGCGGTGAGCGTTGTCTTATGGAGTGTGTGCGAGTTAGTATTGCGGTGCGTTTGTTATTGGTTGCGTTGTGAGGAATCTTGCAGCGGTTTCTTCGGCGTTGCGCGTTTTCTTATTGAGTGTTGTGAGCATTTGCAGCGCGTTTTTTTTATTTGGTTGTGTTGTGAGTATTTGCCGAGTGTTCATTTGCAGCATGTTTATTATTTGCGTTGTGTGAGCGAGTATGTGCGGCGCATTTGTTTTTGGTTGTGTTGTGGAGTATTGCGGGCTTTATTTATTTGGTGTCGTTGAGTATTTGCAGCGTGTTTCATGTGCAGCCATGGTTCTTTATTTGGGGTGTTTGTTGCGAGTATTTGCGGCTGCGTTAGTGTTCTTTTGGTTTGTGTTTTGTGAGAATGGTGAAGCGGTTTCATTGCGGCGCGTTTCCTTTATTTGGTCGGTTGTGCAGCATTTGCGGCGCGAGTCTGTATTTGGGTGTTGTGAGTATTTGCAGCGTGTTTCATTTGCAGCATGTTTATTAATTTGGTTGTGTAGCGAGTATTTGCGGCGCATTTGTTTATTTGGTCGTGTTGTGAGTATTTGCGGCGCGTTTCTTTATTTGGTTGTGTTGTAAGTATTTGC
Source organism: Sinocyclocheilus anophthalmus (assembly GCA_018155175.1). Taxonomy (NCBI): domain Eukaryota; kingdom Metazoa; phylum Chordata; class Actinopteri; order Cypriniformes; family Cyprinidae; genus Sinocyclocheilus; species Sinocyclocheilus anophthalmus. The sequence continues at coordinate 19,166 of JADLZN010003842.1, forward strand.
AGCGTGTTTCATTTGCAGCGTGTTTCTTTATTTGGTCGTGTTGTTGAGATTTGCTAACGAGTTTCTGATTTGGTGTATGTTTGTGAGGATTGCAGCGAATTTCTTTATTTGGTTGTGTTGTATTTGCAGCGCGTTTCTTTATTTGGTTGTGCTGTGAGTATTTGCAGCGTGTTTCTGTTTTGCAGCGCTTTTCTTTTTTTGGTTGTGTTGTGAGTATTTGCGGCGCGTTTATTTATTTGGTTGTGTTGTGAGCATTTTCAGCGCGTTTCTTTATTTGGTCGTGTTGTGAGTATTTGCAACGCGTTTCTTTATTGGTCGTGTTTAGGAGTATTTGACGGCGCGTTCTTTATTTGGTTGTGATGTGGTTCATTTGCGGCGCGTTTCTTTATTTGGTAGTGTTGTGAGTATTTGCAGGCGCGTTCTTTATTTGGTTGTGATGTGAGTATTTGCAGCGTGTTTCATTTGCGGCGCGTTTCTTTATTTGGTTGTGTTGTGAGTATTTGCGGCGCGTTTCTTTATTTGGTTGTGTTGTGAGTATTTGCGGCGCGGTTCTTTTTTTGGTGTGTTGTGAGTATTTTGTGGCGCCTTTCTTTATTTGGAGTGTTGTGAGTATTTGTGGCAGAGTTTCTTTATTTGGTCGTGTTTGAGTATTGCGCGAGAGTTTCTTTATTTGTCGTGGTTGGAGTGAGTATTTGCGGCGGCGTTTTAGTTGTTGATGATGTGAGTATTTGCAGCGTGGTCATTGCTGGAGCGTTTCTTTGTTTGTTTGTGTTGTGATTATTTGCAGTGCGTTTCTTTGTTTGTTTGTGTTGTGAGTATTTGCGGCGCGTTTTTTTATTTGGTCGTGTTGTGAGTATTTGCAGAGCATTTCTTTATTTGTTTGTGTTGTGAGGTAGTTGCAGCATGTTTATTTATTTGGTTGTGTTGCGAGTATTTGCAGAGCGTTTCTGTATTTGGTTGTGTTGTGAGTATTTGCAGAGTGTTTAATTTGCGGCGCGTTTTTATTGCGTTGTGTTTGTGAGTAATTGCGGCGCGTTCTTTATTTGGTTGTGTTGTGGTATTTTTGCGGCAGGCTTTTCTTTATTTGGCGTGTAGTGAGATGTGCACGGCGCGTTTATTTATTTGGTTGTGATGGAGATTGGCGGAGCTAGCGTTTCTTTATTTGGTCGTTGTGTTGGAGTATTTCACGGCGCGTTTCTTTATTTGGTTGTGATGTGAGTATTTGCAGCGTGTTTCATTTGCGGCGCGTTTCTTTATTTGGTTGTGTTGTGAGAATTTGCATCACATTTCTGTATTTGGTTGTGTTCTGAGAATTTGCAGCGCTTTCTGTATTTGGTTGTGTTGTGAGTATTTGCGGCGCGTTTCTTTATTTGGTTGTGCTGTGAGTATTTGCGGAGCGTTTCTTTATTTGGTCGTGTTGTGAGTATTTGCGGCGAGTTTCTTTATTTGGTTGTGTTGTGAGAATTTGCAGCACGTTTCTGTATTTGCAGCGCATTTCTTTATTTGGTTGTGTGTGAGTATTTGCGGCGCGTTTCTGTTTTTGCAGCGCGTTTCTGTTTTTGCAGCGTGTTTATTTATTTGGTTGTGTTGTGAGTATTTGCAGCGTTTCTTCATTTGCATGTGCTGTGCGTTTCTTCATTTGCATGTGTTGTGAGGATTTGCGGCGCGTTTCTTTATTTGGTTGTGTTTTGAGTTTTTGCAGCGTGTTTCTGTTTTGCAGCGCGGTTCTTTATTTGGTTGTGTTGTGAGTATTTTCGGCTGCGTTTGTTATTTTGGTGTGTTGAGAGTATTCGGCGGGTTGTTAATTTGGTTGTGTGTGAGCTATTTGCGGCTGCCCGCGCGGTTTCTTATGGTTTGTGTGAGTATTTGCGCGCGTTCTTTATTTGGTTGTGTTGTGAGTTTGCAGCACTTTTCATTTGCAGCAGGTTCTTTATTTGTTGTGTTGTGAGACATGCGGCGCAATTTCTTTTAGTGGTTGTGGTTGAGAGTATTTGCGGCGTGCTGTTGTTTACTTTGGTTGTGTTTGTGAGCATTGCAGCCGTGTTTCATTTGCGGCGAGCTTCTTATTTTGGTGTGTGTTGTGAGCATTGAGGCGCGTTTCTTTATTTGGTGGTTGTGTTGTGAGGTATTTGCGGTGTTTCATTATGCAGCAGTTTATTAATTTCGGTTGTGTAGCTGAGTATTTGCGAGCGAAGTTGTTTATTTGGTCTGTTCGTGCAGTATTTGCGAGCGCGTTTCTGTCTTTGTTGTGTTGTGAGGATTTGCGCGAGCCGTTTCTTTATGTGGTGGTGTTTGAGTATTTGCAGGTGTTCATCTTGCAGCATGTTTCTTTATGTGGTTGTGTTGCGCGTATTTGCAGCGCGTTTTTTTTTTTGGTTGTGTTGTGAGTATTTGCTGCGTGTTTCATTTGCGGCGCGTTTCTTTATTTGGTCGTGTTGTGAGCATTTGCACCGCGTTTCTTTATTTGGTCGTAATGTGAGCATTTGCAGAGCGTTTCTTTGCAGCATGTATTATTTGGCTGTGTCTGTGGCATTGTGAATGTTTCTTTATTTGGGTGTTTTGCCGCAGTATTTTGCAGGCGCGTTTGTTTATTTTGGTTGGTTGTGAGCATTTGACGAGTGTTTCATTGCGGCGCCGTTCTTTAGTTGCGGTCGTGTTGTGAGCATTTGCGGAGCGTTTTCTTTATCTGGTTGTCGTTCTGAGTATTTGCGGGCGCGTTTCTTATTTGGTCGTTTTTGTTGTGCGGTATTGACGGCGCTTTCTTTATTTGGTTGTCTGTGTCGAGTATTCTGCGGCCGACGTTTATTTATTTGGATGTGTTTGTGCAGTATTGCAGAGTGTTTATTTGCCTGAGAGTTCTTTATTTTGTTGTGTTGTGAGTATTTGCGGCGCGTTTCTTTATTTGCTTGTGTTGTTAGTATTTGCGGCGCGTTTCTTTATTTGCTTGTGTTGTGAGTATTTGCGGCGCGTTTCTTTATTTGGTCGTGTTGTGAGTATTTGCGGCGCGTTTCTTTATTTGGTTGTGATGTGAGTATTTGCGGCGCGTTTCTTTATTTGCTTGTGTTGTTAGTATTTGCGGCGCGTTTCTTTATTTGCTTGTGTTGTGAGCATTTGCAGCGTGTTTCATTTGCGGCGCGTTTCTTTATTTGGTTGTGTTGTGAGTATTTGCGGCGCGTTTGTTTTTTTGGTTGTGTTGTGAGCATTTGCGGCGCTTTTTTTTATTTGGTTGTGTTGTGAGTATTTGTGGCGCGTTTCTTTATTTGGTCGTGTTGTGAGTATTTGCGGCGCGTTTCTTTATTTGGTCGTGTTGTGAGTATTTTCAGTGCGTTTCAGTATTTGGTTGTGAGGTGCAGTATCTGAAGCGTGTTTTAATTTGCGGCGCGTTTCATTTATTTGGTTGTGTGTAGTTTTGGCGCCGCGCGTTTCTTTATGTGGTGAGTGTGGGGTATTTGCGGCGCTTTTCGTTATTTGGTCGTGTTGGGAGTATTTGCACACGGGGGTTATTTATTGGTACGTGTTGTCGAGTATGCGGCGCGTTCTTTATTTGGTTGTGTTGAGAGTATTGCGGCGCGTTTTTATTTGAGTTGTGTTGTGAGATTTGAGAGTGGTTTGTAATTTGCGGCGAGTTTATTTACTTTGGTTGTGTTTGTGAGTATTGGCGGGCGTTTATTTATTAGATTTGGTTGTGTTGCTGTGAGTATTTGTGGCGCTATTTCTTTTTTGGTCGTGGTGTGGAGTATTTGTGCGAGCGTTCTCATGTGGATACGTGTTGTGAGTATTTGCGGCGTTTCTTGATTTGGTCGTGTTGTGATGTTATTTGACGGCGCGTTCTTTTTTGGTTGTGCATGTGAGTATTGCAGCTGTGTTTCATTTGCGGAGCGTTCTTTTTATTGGTTGTGGTGTCGAGGATTTGCGGAGAGGTTTCTTATTTGGTGTTGAGTATTTGCGGCTGCTTCTTATGTATTTGGTCCTTGTTGTGAGTATTGCGGCGCGTTTCTGTATTGTCGTGTTGTGAGTATTTGCGGAAGGTTTCTTTTTGGTTGATTTGGTTTGCGAGTATTTGCAGGCAGCGTTGCTTTTATTGGTTGTGTTTGTGGAGTATTGCAGCGTGTTTATTTGCGGCGCGTTTCTTTATTTGGTTGTGTTGTGGGCATTTGCAGCACGTTTCTGTTTTGGTTGTGCTTGTGAGTATTTGCGGCGCGTTTTTTTATTTGTTTGTGTTGTGAGTATTTGCGGCGCGTTTCTTTATTTGTTTGTGTTGTGAGTATTTGCGGCGCGTTTGTTTTTTTGGTCGTGTTGTGAGTATTTGCGGCGAGTTTCTTTATTTGGTTGTGTTGTGAGAATTTGCAGCACGTTTCTGTATTTGCAGCACATTTCTGTATTTGGTTGTGTTGTGAGCATTTGCGGCGCGTTTCTTTATTTGGTTGTGTTGTAAGTATTTGCAGCACGTTTCTTTATTTATTTGTGTTGTGAGTATTTGCAGCAAGTTTCTTTATTTGTTTGTGTTGTGAGCATTTGCAGCGCGTTTCTATATTTGGTTGTGTTGTGAGTATTTGCTGCGTGTTTCTGTTTTTGCAGCGCGTTTTTTTTTTTGGTTGTGTTGTGAGCATTTGCGGCGCTTTTTTTTATTTGGTTGTGTTGTGAGTATTTGATGCGCTTTTCTTTATTTGGTCGTGTTGTGAGCATTTGCACCGCGTTTCTTTATTTGGTTGTGTTGTAAGTATTTGCAGCGCGTTTCTTTATTTGGTTGGTTGTTGTGAGTATTTGCAGCGCATTTCTTTATTTGTTTGTGTTGTGGGGGTATTTGCAGTGCATTTCTGTTTTTGCAGCTCGTTCCTTTATTTGGTTGTGTTGTGAGTATTTGCGGAGCGGTTTTTTTTTGGTTGTGCTGGGGTATTGTGCGAGACATTTCTTTCTATTTGGTTGGTTGTGAGTATTGCGGAGTTTTCTGTATTTTGGTCGTGTTGTGAGTATTGCGGCCGCGTTCTTTATTTGGTGTGGTGTGGTATTTGCAGCGGTTTAATTTGACGGCGCGTTTCTTTATTGGTTGTGTTGTGAGAATTTGAAGCGCGTTTCTATATTTGGTTGTGAGTATTTGCAGCGCGTTTCTTTATTTGGTCGTGTTGTGAGTATTTGTGGCGCGTTATTTATGGTGCGTTTCTGTTTTTGCAGCGTGTTTCTTTATTTGGTTTTGTTGTGAGTATTTGCAGCGTGTTTCATTTGCGGCGCGTTTCTTTATTTTGTTGTGTTGTGAGCATTTGCGGCGCGTTTCTTTATTTGGATGTGTTGTGAGCATTTGCAGAGCTTTTCTTTATTTGGTTGTGTGGGAGTATTTGTGGTCGCTGGTTCTTTATTGGTGGTTCGATATTTGCGGCTGCGTTTCTTCTATTTGGTAGTGTTGTGGAGTATTTTGGGCGCGTTTATTTATTGGTTTTGTGTGTGAGTATGTGCAGCGTGTTCATTTGCGGCGCGGTTTCTTTATTGGTTGATGTTGTGCGTATTGCGGCCTGCGCGGTCGTTATTGTGGGCTTGTGGAAGTATTTGCGGCGCTTTTTATCTTGGTCGTGTGGCAGAGTTTGCGGCGCGTTTCTTTATTTGGTCGTGTTGTGAGTATTTGCGGCGCGTTTATTTATTTGGTTGTGTTGTGAGTATTTGCGGCGCGTTTGTTTTTTTGGTTGTGTTGTGAGCATTTGCGGCGCTTTTCTGTTTTTGCAGCGCGTTTCTTTTTTTGTTTGTGTTGTGAGTATTTGCAGTGCGTTTCTTTGTTTGTTTGTGTTGTGAGTATTTGCGGCGCGTTTGTTTTTTTGGTCGTGTTGTGAGTATTTGCGGCGCGTTTCATTTATTTGGTAGTGTTGTGAGATTTGCCGCGAGCTTTAGCTTTATTTGGTCGTGTTGTGAGTATTCGCGGGGTTTCTTTATTGGGTTGTGATTGAGTATTTGCAGAGTGGTTTCATTTGCGGAGGATTTATTTATTTGGTGGTTGCCTGCACGCCCCCTATTTGGGCGACGGTTTCTTTATTTGGTTGTGTGTGCAGCTATTTGCGGAGCCATTTCTTTATTTGGTTGTTTGTGGCCCACGTCATTCGCCAGGCGCTTTTCTTTATTTGGTCGTGTTTGTGAGTATTTGCGGCGCGTTTATTATGTGGTTGTGTTGTGAGTATTTGCAGCGTGTTTAATTTGCGGCGCGTTTCTTTATTTGGTTGGGTTGTGAGTATTTGCGGCGATTGTTCTTATGGGTGTGTTGTGCGTATTGGATGCGCCTTTGCTTGATTTGGCAGTGTTGTGAGGTATTCTGTGGAGCGTTTTCGTTTCATTTGGTGGTAGTGTTTGAGTATTCTGACGGCGCTTTTCTTTATTGGTCGTGTGTGTGAGTATTTGCGGCAATGCGAGGTCTACTTATTTGGTTGTGAGTGCAGTATTTGCAGCGTGTTTCATTGCGGCGCGTTTTCTTTATTTGGTGTGTTGTGATATATTTGCGGCGGTTTATTTATGGGTGTGTGTGGTATTTGCGGCCTGCTTTCTTTATTTGGTGTTTGTGGTATTTGCGGCCTTTCTTTATTTGGTCGTGCATGTGAGTATTTGCTGCACGTTTCTTTATTTGTTTGTGTTGTGTGTATTTGCAGCGTGTTTCTGTTTTTGCGGCGCGTTTCTTTATTTGGTTGTGTTGTGAGTATTTGGAGCGCGCGTTTCTTTATATGGTTGTGTTGTGAGGGATTTGCAGAGCTTTTCTTTATTTGGTTGTGTTGTGTGTATTTGCGGCGCTTTTCTTTATTTGGTTGTGTTGTGAGTATTTGCGGCGCGTTTCTTTATTTGGTTGTGATGTGAGTATTTGCAGCGTGTTTCATTTGTGGCGCGTTTCTTTATTTGGTTGTGTTGTGAGTTTTTGCAGCGCGTTTCTTTATTTGGTTGTGTTGCGAGTATTTGCAGCGTGTTTCATTTGCAGCATGTTTCTTTATTTGGTTGTGTTTGGTTGTGTTGTGAGTATCTTTATTTGGTTGTGTTGTGAGTATTTGCAGCATGTTTCATTTGCAGCACGTTTTTTTATTTGTTTGTGTTGTGAGTATTTGCAGCGTGTTTCTTTTTTTGGTTGTGTTGTGAGTTTTTGCAGCGCGTTTCTTTATTTGTTTGTTTTGTGAGCATTTGCAGCACGTTTTTTTATTTGTTTGTGTTGTGAGCATTTGCTGTGGGTTTCTTTATTTGGTTGTGTTGTGAGTATTGCAGGTTGTTTCATTGCGCATGGGTCCTTTATTTGTGTGTTGTGAGATTGCGGCGCATTCTTTAGTTGGTGTGCATTGACGAGTATTGCCGGTGCGTTTGTTAATGTGGTTGTGGGTGAGCATCTTGCAGGGTTTCATTTGCGGCGCGTTTATTATTTCGGTGTGTTGTGAGCATTGCGGCGCGTCTTTATTGGTTGTGTGGTGAGTATTTGCAGGCGTTGGTTTCATTTGCCAGCATGTTTATTAATTTGGTTGGTAGCAGAGTATTTGCGGCGCATTGGTTTATTTGGTCGGGTGACAGTATTTGCACGGCGCGGTTCTTTATTGGGTTTGGGTGTGAGTATTTGCGGAGCGGTTCTTTATTTGGTTGTGTTGTGAGTATTTGCAGCGGTTTTCCTTTTTTGCAGCACGTTTCTTTATTTGTTTGTGTTGTGAGTATTTGCGGCGCGTTTCTTTATTTGTTTGTGTTGTGAGTATTTGCAGCGTGTTTCATTTGCAGCATGTTTATTTATTTGGTTGTGTTGCGAGTATTTGTGGCCAGTGTCTTTATTGGGTGTCTTTGCGCAGTAATTTGCGCGGTTTTGTTTAATTTGGTTGTGTTAGTGAGCATTTGCCGGTGTTTCATGTGCGGGCGTTTCTTTATGGGGTAGTTGTTTGTGGAGCATTGCGGGCGTGTTTCTTTATTTGGGGTGTGGTGAGTAATTTGGAGCGTTGTTTACATTGTTTGCAGCATGTTTATTTATTGGGTTGTGTTGTGAGAATTTGTGGCATGTTTCTTTCTTGGTTGTTTTGCGAGGATTTGCGGAGCGTTTGGTTATTTTGGTTGTGTTGTCTGTGAGCTTTTAGGTGTTTCATTTGCGCGCGTTCTTAATTTGGTCGTGTTGTGGGCATTTGCGGCGCGTTCTGTTATTGGTTGTGTGTGAGTATTTTGCGGCGCAGTTTCTTTATTTGAGGTCTGTTGTGACGTATTTGCGGAGCATTTCTTTATTGGGTTGTGTGTGAGTAGTTTGCGGCTAGCCGTTTCTTGTATTTTGGTTGGGTTGTGAGTATTGCAGCGTGTTTAATTGCGGGCGCTTTCTTTATTTGGTTGTGTTGTGAGTATTTGCGGAGCTTTCTTTATATTGGTTGTGTTGTGAGATACTTTGCAGCGGGTTTAATTTGCGCGCACGTTTTTATTGGTTGTGTTGTTGTGAGTATTTGCGGAGCGTTTCTTTATTTGGTTGTGTTGTGAGTATTTGCAGCGCGTTTCTGTATTTGGTCGTGTTGTGAGTATTTGTGGCGCGTATCTTTATTTGGTCGTGTTGTGAGTAGTAATGTGCGGCCAGTTTCTTTATTGGTTGTATGTGAGTATTTCGGGCGAGTTTTCTTATTGGTCGTTGTGTGATGTATTGCGAGGAGGCGAGTTTCTTTATTTGGTTGTGATGTGGTATTTGCAGCGTCTGTTTCATTTGCGGAGCGTTTATTATTTGTTGTGTGGTGAGTATTTGCGGCGAGTTTCTTATTGGTTGGTTGTGAGATTGCGGCGCGTTTCTTTATTTGGTTGGGTTGTTATGAGTGTAATTTGTGGGCGCTTTTCTTTATTTGGTCGCGTTTATGTGAGTGTATTTGTGGGGCGTTTATTATTTGGTCGTGCTGGTGAGTATTGCGGCGGTTTCTTAATTGGAGTGTTGTTGAGTATTTGCGGCGCGTTTCTTTATTTGGTTGTGTTGTGAGTATTTGCAGCGTGTTTCATTTGCGGCGCGTTTGCTGATTGTTGGTGTGTTTTGAGTAATTGCGGCGCGTTTCTATTTGGGTGGTGTGAGTATTGCGGCGATTTTCTGTATTTGGTCGTGGTTGGGAGTATTTTGCGGCGCCGTGTCTTTCTATTGTTCGTTGTGGAGGTATGTGCGCGCGCGTTCTGTATCTGGGTTGTTGTGAGTATTTGCGGCGCGTTTCTTTATTTGGTTGTGTTGTGAGTATTTGCGGCGCTTTTCTTTATTTGGTCGTGTTGTGAGTATTTGCGGCGCGTTTCTTTATTTGGTCGTGTTGTGAGTATTTGCGGCGCGTTTCTTTATTTGGTTGTGTTGTGAGTATTTGCGGCGCGTTTCTTTATTTGCTTGTGTTGTTAGTATTTGCGGCGCGTTTCTTTATTTGCTTGTGTTGTGAGCATTTGCAGCGTGTTTCATTTGCGGCATGTTTCTTTATTTGGTTGTGTTGTGATTATTTGCGGCGCGTTTCTTTATTTGGTTGTGTTGTGAGTATTTGCGGCGCGTTTCTTTATTTGGTTGTGTTGTGAGCATTTGAAGCGCATTTCTGTATTTGCGGCGCGTTTCTTTATTTGGTTGTGTTGTGAGTATTTGCGGCGCGTTTCTTTATTTGGTTGTGTTGTGAGTATTTGCGGCGCTTTTCTGTATTTGCAGTGCGTTTCTGTTTTTGCAGCGCGTTTCTGTTTTTGCAGCGTGTTTATTTATTTGGTTGTGTTGTGAGCATTTGCGGCACGTTTCTTTATTTGGTTGTGTTGCGAGTATTTGCGCCGAGCGTTTGTTATTGGTTGTGTTGTGGCATTTGCAGCCGGTTTTCATTTCGGCATGTTTCTTTATTTGGTAGTGTTGGTGAGCTATTTGCGGAGCGGTTTCTTTATTTGGTGTGTGTGAGTATTTGCGGCGCATTTCTATTTGGTTGTGGGTGTGGGGTATTTCGGCGTGTTTCTTTAATGGTGTGATGGGAGTATTTGCAGTGTGTTTCATTGCGGCGAGGTTGCTTTATTTGGGTTGTTGTGAGCTTTGCAGCATGTTTCATGTGCGGGCGCGTTCTTATGGGTGGGCTGTTGTGAGTATTTGCGGCGCGTTTCTTTATTTGGTTGTGATGTGAGTATTTGCAGTGTGTTTCATTTGCGGCGCGTTTGTTTATTTGGTTGTGTTGTGAGCATTTTCAGTGCGTTTCAGTATTTGGTCGTGTTGTGAGTATTTGCAGCACATGTGCTGTCAAACTGATGAAGATGTTTTCTTAATTTGCTGGTGCTTTTTCTTTTTGCATGTGTCTTCTGAAGTTGCAGTGTGTTGAGCTCTCTCGGCCACCGTACATTTCACATTCAACAACACTTGCAGATATTTGACTGTTTACTGTCAAATAATACAGAGAAAACATACCAGCCCATTTCACGAATGAATAAATCTCATAAACAGATTCTTTAAATTAATATGTCAACAAGAAGTCACAGCTTATGCGCCAGCTGAGAAACTGTCATTGAGATGAATGGGAATTAATAGCTCTCTATTACAGATGTCTGCAATGACTAGCTATAGCAAGCAGCAAATCACGGTTTCAAGAGTGTGTCTAACTTTATTATTTCCCCAATCAATTGGCTGCAAAGTGGATGAATTTCATTCATGAAGTATAAAATTATTATTTAAATGTTCAAAGTGATTTCATTGCGTCTTCATGTACCACAGGTATCAATAGAGTTTTGCCACATAAACATAATGGCTACTGGCTGTTCAAAAAATGTTCTGTCCCAACTCCCTGCTTTAATATCAAATATGTCAACACAGAAAAGAAACTTCACTTGAAGAACCTTTTGAAGCACCTTTATTTTTAAGAGTGTATAGCCAAAGTAGAAGCCGTGTTTAATTTGACACGTTTAATTAGAAGTGCAGTCAACTCAATATGTCACACTGTTGTGGATATGGATGTCAATTATTCAGTTGGCAAAACATTTCAAAACAGAAATATTGAACTTCCATCACTCAGAGACTCATTTTTGTTTGTGTCAAACAACTTGACCCTTCTGAAATGCTGCCTGAAGTTTTTTTCTGTTTTTGTTTTCCAATCAGCTCAGTTTTCATTTGATCTTGACTGCAGGTCTGAGACAGCAAGCAGAGTTTTTATTGTTAACTAAAACTAAAACTATTAAAACATTTTTGTTAATTGAAATGAAGCTGAAATAAAATATAAATATTAGATGAAAAGCTTTAAATAAAAATAAAAATAGAGTTGCCTTGGTAATTAACATTAAGTTAATGCACTAAAATTATTAAATTAAATTAAATTAAAACACTGAAAATATAAAAATAAAGTTGTTTCGAAATATTAATAAGAAATTAATATGATATAAATAAGAGTAAAATAAGACTGGGAGGCAAGATAGGTATGTCACATGTGGGTATATTATGTCACATCCGTGCCGCCTGCACACACAAGCACACGCACACACATTCTGGATGGTGTCCAAATCAGGTCAGAGCAGCTACTGCAGCAGTCACCTTGCCTGCCCTTGTTGTGGATTACCAGGAAGGAAAGGATAAGCACATTTCCAAAAGTCAGTATTTATCTTGCATGCCTTGGCTAAATCCTGACAACCAATAACACCTCATGCTCAGCACCTGTCTGCAAAAAAAACCCAAATGTCCAGGAGTGCCAGACACAACTGCAAATGCTGCTGGATGAAGCAAAATAACTGTTAGCTACTATGCAATACATATTAAATGTGAAAAATGTTAAATCACTTTGGTTTAACCTTGGTTGTGTCATATGACTGAACTGATGAAGTCTGTCATTTAATCTCTCATGTGTGTCTTTAGTGTTTCCTAATGCAACCGAATTTTGTCCTGCTATAAAAATTAAGAAATAAAAATGGGCTACAATAGCATCAGACATTAGAAATGCAATCCAATGGAGACAGACCACGTGTACGGACTGATCCACCTCTGAAGAGCTGCATTTGCTTGAATTTCTGGGCCATGCTTCCCAGCGTTTTCCTGCCGGATAACCCCCCTGGCTTTTACAGATGTTCAGTTCCACTTGATGGTAGTCTGAAGATGGCAGAGGAAGTTTTTGCAGTCACGCTCTGTGATTTCAAAAGAGGCTCTTATGATTTAGACTAATTTTTCATGTAAAGCAGGCTTTAAAAATAGCATAATTTTTCTATAAATATTCACGTCAATGAGATAATTACTGATCACAGAAATTCCAGGCAGCTTCTTTAAAATGAATAGCAAAAATACATTTGCAGAAAAATCTTTCCATAGTTCCATTGTTTTAAATATGGTCAGTAGCTGCACTTATGTTTCTGCATTATGTGAATTTACCGCACATTAATGAATATTAATATCTTTCTAATATCTGTGAAGTTACGTTGCCTATTTTACAAAAGCAAGTTTATCCTGTTAGAGGTCTGAACTTTCCATTTTTATAAGAAACAATATAATATCTATGCTTTGTACTATACTATACTATTTAACACTTAATTTAAAAGAATGTTGGTCATAACTACACCACAGATAGCAGTATATCATGTATATATAACATGTATATTCACTACTGTTCAGTCGTTTCGACCCAGTATGATTTTTAAAATGTTTATTCAGCAAGGATGCATTAAATTTGATGAAACTAGACTTTTAAATTATTACACAACAGTTCTAGTTCAAATAAGTGCTGTTTTTGTAAACTTTCTATTCATAAGAATACTAAAAACAGGTATCACGGTTTGCAAAGAAATATTAAGCAGCACATTAATAATAAGAAATGCTTCTTGAGAAGCAAATCAGCATATTAGAATGATTTCTGAAGGATCATGTGACACTGAATATTGGCGTAATGATGCTGAAATTTCTGCTGTGCATCACAGAAATAAATTACATTTGAAAATATATAAAATAGAAAACATGAATTTTGATTTTGCAATAATATTTAAAAAAATAAAAAAATAAAAAATCAGCTTTGGTGAATGCTTTTGCTCTGACTTCCCTGCCTAAGAGTATTTTTCAATGTGAAATGAATGTTCAATATTACTTATTATGTTACATATTCAATATTACTTGTTCATGAAACTTTACTTCAGGCTTTTTGTAACAATACTATATCAGGACCAGTTCATCTTTGCTTCTTAAAGCTACACTAAGCAATTTTTCCTCATTAATGTAACTTTTGAAAAAATATGTTTATATAACACTCAAATCAGATGAAGACTCCAGGCATATCAGTAGCCTAATAAAAGCGGTTTCTTTTTACATGGAGTGAAGTGCTTAATGGGGGCTGTCCTATTGAGACCACATGATCAGATGAACACTACCCGCTTTATATTTGTAACCCCCATTATTGGACAATTTCACTCATGTTTTAAATAAATCATGGCTGACTGCGAAAAAGGAAATCTACAATGTTATCGGTAACAGAAAACGTTTGCCGCTGCACTCACACCACTAGGTGTCAGTATACACCCAAGACGACTGCCATATCTCACAATGCAACATTAACCAAAAATGACAGTGTGCACCTTTAATAAACAGCTAATTATATTGCACGTCTAAAGAACTTCTCTAAGAATAAAATCTAGATTATAACCTTATTAAAAGGGCATAGGCAGATACTGAAATTAGATCACCGAAACCCTCCTGCAATAGATCATGAACTAACAGGCACATGAAGGGACGCCTCTCCTGGTCTCAAGACGCTTATATCCACTTTGACAGACCTCTAACAGTCCAAGAGCACTCTGCAAAGAGAGGACATTTACACTGCCATGTGCTGGTGTGTGTTTGTATGTCAGGCTGTTTGATGTGTGTAGATGTGTCAGATAAGCCGCTTTGGGATAATGAATGAGAGGGTGATTGTAGCGTTCACTGGAACTGCTATAGAAAGGGTGGGGATTCCCTGCAAGAGGAGCGGTTCATTGCTGGGAAGAGGGAAGCCTCGCTGATCACTGTGAAACCAGTAGGAACAGGACGCCTGTCTCCCAACATTAGCATCACTCTAATGGGCTCATACACGCATGGCTGCATCTTGTCAACATACATGCAGCATGCTTATTATGCCAAAGCATAATGTAAGAGTGGGCTCATCCTGATACGCACACAAACTCACACAATAATAGGACATGAATAGGACTTTTATACATCTATATATACATACACACACACACACACACCTATTATTCAAAAGTTTGGGATGAGTACGTTTTTGAATGTTTTTGAAAGAAGACTCTTCTGCTCACCAAGGCTGCTGTTATTTGATCAAAAATAAAGTTGAATACTGTTAAATATGATTACAATTAATAAGAAATTTGTTTATTTTTATATATTTTAAAATATAATGTATTTCTGTGATGGCAAAGCTGAGTTTTCAGCATCATTACTCCAGTCTTAAATCAGATCGGACAGGAAGAGCTAATAAACTTATCACTGCATCTAAACCAACAACATGCCGGTTAGATCCTGTACCCACTAAATTACAGAAAGAGTTGTTACCTGTAGCAGAAGAACCGATTCTCAATATTATTAACTCGTCGTTGTCTTTAGGTCACGTCCAAAACCATTCAAGCTGGCGGTTATTAAGCCTCTTATTAAGAAACCACAACTAGATCCTAGTGAATTGGCAAATTACAGACCCATCTCAAATCTTCCTTTTATGTCTAAAATTTTAGAAAAAGTTGTGTCTGATCAACTGTGCTCCTTCCTGCAAAAAAAAAAGATCTCTATGAAGAATTTCCGTCAGGTTTCAGGCCCCACCATAGCAAAAGAAAGTGCACTTGTTAAAATTACAAATGACTTGCTTCATGCGTTAGACCAAGGCTGTATCTCATTGCTAGTTTTATTTGATCTTAGTGCTGCGTTTGACACTGTAGATCATGCCATACTCATAGATCGATTACAAAACTAAACAGGTATCCAAGGGCAGGCTTTAAGATGGTTTAGATCCTACCTGTCCGATCACTACCATTTTGTTCATTTAAATGGGGAGTCATCTCAATTATCACCAGTAAAATATGGAGTGCAACAAGGATCTGTCCTAGGTCCTCTGCTATTTTCAATATACATGTTGACCCTTGGTAATATATTATTAAAAAATACGGGATTAGTTCCCACTGTTATGCCGATGATACTCAACTATATATCTCAACAAGACCAGATGAAACTCTAAATTATCTAAGCTAACAGAGTGTGTTAAAAAACTAAAAGATTGGATGACCAATCATTTTAAATTATTAAATTCGGATAAGACAGAGATATTACTTATTGGAACAAAAGACAGTACACCGAATCTCGTGGATTACAATTTGCAACAGGCGGATGTACGGTTACTTCCTCTACAGTCAAAAATCTGGGTGTTATATTAGATAGCAACTTGTCTTTTGAAAATCATATTTCCCATGTTACAAAAACAGCATTCTTCCATCTTAGAAACATTGCCAAGTTACGAAACATGATACCTGTTTCTGATGCAGAAAAGCTAGTTCATGCATTCATGACCTCTAGACGGACCTATTGTAATGCACTGCTAGGGGGTTGTCCTGCATCTTCAGTAAACAAACTACAGGTAGTCCAAAATGCATCAGCTAGAGTCCTTACCAGGTCAAGAAAAAATTATAATATTACCCCAATTTTACAGTCTCTACACTGGATACCTATTAAGTTCCGTACCAGTTACAAAATATTACTACTTACTTAAAATGCCCTAAATGGTTTAGCTCCTGCATAACTAACTAGTCTTCTACCACGCTACAATCCATCACGCTCCCTAAGGTCGCAAAATTCTGGACTTTTGGTAGTACCTAGGATAGCAAAGTCCACTAAAGGAGGTAGAGCTTTTTTGCATTTGGCTCCCAAACTCTGGAATAGTCTTTCTGATAATGTTCGGGGTTCAGACACAGTTTCTCTGTTTAAATCTAGATTAAAGATTTTCTTTGGCCAAGCATTCAAATAATGCTTATCATAATCTTGTACTGCAGTTATATCTGATCGAATGCACATTATTATTCTTTATTTTGGGTTAAACAAATACATTTTGCTTTTTTGGAACAGCAGCTACGCTAATTATTTTTGTATTTGTTTCTCTGTCTTTTGCCGGATTTACACTAGGATTTACACAAGCTTCAGTCTGGATCCAGAACATCTGAGAAGAGATGATGCAACCCCTCAGAGGACCTCAGATGATGCCAACCCTGAAACAACATACAGAACTACCACATTTTGCTATAAGTTTGATTGCATATATAATAATTGCTGTTAATAGTGTTATCGTCTGTTTGATTCGTCTTTAATGAATTTTTCCGTACATTTCTGCCATATGTACATAAACTGACAGTCACCACTGATAAGCTACCACTAATATTGTAGAAACTTAATTTGCTGTAAAGTTGCTTTGCAATGATTTGTATCGTGAAAAGCACTGTACAAATAAACTTGAATTTAATTGAATTATTCAGTGTAACATGATCTGCCAGAAATCATTCTAATATACTGATTTGGGATTCAAAAAGCATTTTGTATTAATGTTGAAAACAGTTGTGCTTCTTTGTGAAATAGAATGTAGAATTTATTTAGATTTATTTGAAATAGTAGTCTTTTTTAACATTATAAATGTCTTTAATGTCAATTTAGCTCCTTTCCTGAAAGGATGATTAAACAATTTATTAAATATTACTAAAAAAAAATTATAATTTCACAATGTCTTTATCAAAAGTTAACTTTAAATACAACTTAAATAAACAAATAATCATATATTCATATTTTTATGAGCCCAAATATTCAAAAACAATATTACTGAAAAATACCCATTCATATCTCTGTACCAGTGTTTTTTGGGAATTGATTGGATTAAGAAATGTTGGCATTACATGCTAGAAAAGACCCAGGTGGTTGAGGGCAGGTTGAGGGCAATAAGAGATCTTCACAATGCAAAAGAAAGTCATTAAAGAGGCAGATAAAATATTGCAAAGACAAGCATTTTTTTCTTTGGAATACACTGAGACCAGAAACATGTATTAAAAAACTGATTTGATTTCATGTTTACTTGGAGATAAACAAGTTATTTTTGTCTGTCAAAGCTTCTGGTCTACATTCATTTTCACGCTAAATAAACAATAAAACCTCAATCTTACACGAGACTTACACAAAACTGTCTGACAGTATTTCAGTGGGCAGTGATTTTGGTCTCTAGAGGAGGTTTTACTCTATAAGCCCACAAAGCAATAGTTCAATCACGTTAGGTGGAGAGCTGCCAAGGCCTTTGACAAAAAGCTAACAAGTGGGCTTATATAGAAGGTATAAAACCTCTACATTTAATCTCGGTGGCAACTGAAGCTTCAGTTTTAGCGCACACACACACATACACAGGGAACACAATCTAGCCCAAACCCTTGACTGACATTCATGCATTGTGTGCACATGATCCGTGCTATAACTGACAACCCAGACCACACAAACACAGCGCTGCACACCAATACACACATTCAAACAGTCAGACTCATTGATACTATTAGATTAAGAGCATCAGGAGGCAGCGCAGATTAAGCATTACATTAGAAATGAGTGCTTGTGAGTGCACATGGCTTACAGATGGACTGGAGAGAGAGAGAGAGAGAGAGAGAGAGAGAGAGAGAGAGATTCCATCTGATTAGATCACGTGGATTAAACGAGACACAACGTCCACCCTTCCCCCCCTCATGAGTAATCATGTCAGTCAGTCACACACGCTCATTCGTCAATGCTGGCATCTCACCAAACATCACGCAAATGTTGCTGAAGTCACCTAATCCTCGTTTTATTAAAGAAAGAACCCCTTTCATGGTACTCAGCCTCCCAAATATCTCCCACGAAACACAATATTCCTGTTAAACCTTTTAAAGGGACATGCACACAAAAATTCGCAACAGCGAAATCCACTTAAAATACATTGACTAGCTTCCAGTCGCATGAAAGGCAGGCGGATGGATACAATGCAGCAGGTCACCAGACATTTTGTCATCTTTTTCAGTCACTCATGGTCATTCGATGCCTGATATGTCCAATCTCTATCTGCTCCCTATTACATTTTTTTGAACACCTGTAGTAAACAAACTGTCACGAATCCGGTCCATGAACTTTCCATTTCATTGACTCTCGCACTACACACTGTTGCATGTCACTCTGGACTACATTTCCCATCATGCATTACTGATTGCACTCAGCACGAATTGCACAAACCTGTTTACACTGATTGCACCCAGCTGTTTCATATCACTCCCTCACTATTTAACACTCACTCTGATCCCTTCCCTCGGCCGAGTATTGTTTAGCACTTATCGTCGGATAGCTACACTACAGAGCCCCGTTAGCCGCCTTGCCTTGCCTTGCCTTGCCTTGCCTTAGCCCTAGTCATTAGCCTTAGCCTTAGCCTTAGCCCTAGTCCTTAGCCTTAGCCTTAGCCTTCTCGGTTTCTGATCTTCGCCTGGTTCCCTAGAATCACCTCTTTTGTCTTGCCCCTTTCGATTCTGTCTGCCGATCGTCGACCTGCGCTAGCCCTAGGACTATTCTTGTGTTTTGCCCACCATATACCTGTTTGCCCTCATCTGACCCATGCCTGCTGTATGACCACGTCTCTGTCTTTGTCTAATAAAGCTCTGCGAATGGATCCGCAAGTCTCACGTCTCGTCAGCCCCGTAACAGAATACTCGGCCACACAAGGATCCAGCGGCTTTTTCTGTGGACTCTGGCCTGGTATGGACCCAGTCACCGAGCTGCTACATCTTCGGCAAGGAGGTCTTTCTATTGAGGAGTATGTTCACCGGTTCTGTGAACTATCTTATTTTTTTTAAGATCAGGTACCAATATATGATGAGATTTTGTTTAAGGATTTGTTTCGTTTTGGACTCAATGAACCCACGAAATCTCTTATGCCAAGGAGTGAATGCAACTATAGCTTTAAGGACTTTATTGACTATGCCTTGCTGACTACTGGTTCAGCGTTCACGGTGGGTGTCGCGGAGGAAGGAAGCGACACCATGTCTGTGACTAAGGTGATGGCTGAACCAGAGCAAGCTCACAAAATGGCGGCAGCTGCGGAGCCTGATCACAAGATGGCGGACACAACCGCATCTAGTCTAGCCACAGTTGTTCTTCCTGAGTCTAGTAAAGCCACAGTTGTTTTCGGAGTCTAGTCGAGCACCAGGGTTGTTCTTCCTGAGTCTAGTCAAGCCACAGTTGTTCTTCCTGAGTCTAGTCAAGCCACAGCTGTTATTCCTGAGTCCAGT
The DNA here is from genome assembly GCA_018155175.1 of Sinocyclocheilus anophthalmus. Lineage (NCBI taxonomy): Eukaryota > Metazoa > Chordata > Actinopteri > Cypriniformes > Cyprinidae > Sinocyclocheilus > Sinocyclocheilus anophthalmus. Next base: position 38,372 of record JADLZN010003842.1, read on the forward strand.
CGAGCCACAGCTGTTATTCCTGAGTCCAGTCAAGCCACAGCTGTTATTCCTGAGTCCAGTCAAGCCACAGCTGTTCTTCCTGAGTCCAGTCAAGCCACAGCTGTTCTTCCTGAGTCTAGTCAAGTCACAGTTGATTTTCATGAGTCTAGTCAAGTCACAGCTGTTCTTCCTGAGTCCAGTCAAGCCACAGCTGTTCTTCCTGAGTCCAGTCAAGCCACAGCTGTTCTTCCCGAGTCCAGTCAAGCCACAGCTGATCTTCCCGAGTCCAGTCAAGTCACAGCTGATCTCCCTGAGTTCAATCAAGTCACAGCTGTATTCCTGAGTCCAGTCACGCACCAGCTGTATTCCTGAGCCAGTCAAGCCACAGTGGATTCCTGAGTCCAGTCAAGCACAGCTGTATTCCTGAGACAGTCAAGCCAAAGATGATTATTCCTGAGTCCAGTCAGACACAGCTGTTATTCCTGGTTCAGTCCCAGCCACAGCTGTTATTCTGGGCCAGTCAAGTCACAGTGTTATTCTGAGTCCAGTCAAGCCACAGCTGTTCTTCCTGAGTCCAGTCAAGCCACAGCTGTTCATCCTGAGTTCAGTCAAGTCACAGCTGTTATTCCTGAGTAGCAGTCAAGTCAAAGTGTATTCCTGAGTTCATCAAGTCACAGTTGATCTTCATGAGTCAAGTCAAGTCACAGCTGATCTTCACGAGTCAAGTCTAGTCACAGCTGACCGTCATGAGTCAAGTCTAGTCACAGTCGATCTTCCTGAGTCAAGTCTAGTCACAGATGATCTTCCCGAGTCAAGTCTAGTCACAGCTGATAGTTATGAGTCTAGTCAGGTTACAATTCGTTATCATGGGTCAAGTCTAGTCACAGTTTATGATCACGGGTCTAGTCAAGTTACAATTCATTATCATGAGTCAGGTCTAGTCACAGTTGATCTTCATGAGTCAAGTCAAGTTACAATTCATAACCATGAGTCAAGTCTAGTCACAGCTGATATTCATGAGTCAAGTCAAGTCTCAGCTGTTCGTCCAGAGCCACGTCAAGTCACAGCTGACCTTCTAGAGTCTCGACACGTCTAAGATATTAATACAGAATCACGTGACAGCACACAGATGTGATCATCCAGAGTCATGTAACGTCCTGTCTGTTGCACCCAGATTGACGGGGTCGGTCCATCGGTATCCCAGTCTGGTGTCCAGTGTAAGGGATGCACCGCTGGTGTCTGCACCCGCAGCTGGTATCCCCAAACCCACTCAATTTAGCCCTCCTGTTCCTGAACTCATCCCCCTGTCTGCAGCACTTCCCATATGGGGTGTTGCTTTATGGTGTGTCTGGGCCGCGTACTCTGCCGATTTGCTAGAGGCAGCGGCACCTGCTACAACATCTCCAGAGGTGGCGGCCTATGCTGCAGAACCTCCAGAGGTGCGGTGTCAAACTGAACGTGCTCCCGAGGCAATGGTGTACAATGAAGTCTCTTCAGAGGTGGCGGCGGAGGCTGCAGAACCTCCCGAGATGGCGACACTTGCTTCAGTTCCTTGCGTGGTGGTGGCGCCTGGCTATGAACTCTCTGCCTGTCCTGTTCCGGCCACGGAGGCCACCTATGAACTCTGTGACTGTCATGGCCATGGAGGCCGTCTATGAACTCTCTGTCTGTTCGGTTCCGGCCAAGGAGGCCGTCTATGAACTTCCTGCATGTCCTGTTCCGGCCAAGGAGGCCGCATATAAACTCTCTGCCTGTCCTGTTCCGGCCAAAGAGGCCACCTATGAACTCTCTGCCTGTTCTGTTCCGGCCAAGGAGGCCGTCTATGAACTCTCTGCTCGTCCTGTTCCAGCCAAGGAGGCCACCTATGAACTCTCTGTCTATCCTGTCACGGCTAAGGGACGTTTGTGAACTCTCTGCCTGTCCTGTCACGGCTAAGGAGACTGTTTGCAAACTCCTTGTTCGTCCTGTCACAGCTATAGAGGCAGTTTGCGAGCTCCCTGCTCGTCCTGTCAAAGCTATAGAGGCCGTTTGCGAGCTCCCTGATCGTCCTGTCACAGCTATAGAGACTGTTTGCGAGCTCCCTGCTCGTCCTGTCACAGCTATAGAGGCCGTTTGCGAGCTACCTGCTCGTCCTGTCACAGCTATAGAAGCCATTTGCGAACTCCCTGCTTGTCCTGTCACAGCTATAGAGGCCGTTTGCGAGCTCCCTGCTCGTCCTGTCACAGCTATGGAGGCCGTCGGGGAATCCTCATCCTGTCCTGTCCTGGCTATGGAGGCCGTTTGTGAATTCTTTGTGTGCTTTGTATCTGCCAGGGAGGTTGCCCCTGAATGCCCAGTCTTGTCTATCAACCCCAAAGTTCTGTCTGTGTTGTCTGTCTCTGCACTCTCGTTGTTACAGTCTCCGCCATGGTCTCCTGATCGGTGTGGTTCACCAAGAGGGTTTTCTGCTCCTTCTGCTCCGCCATGGTGGTACTATGTCTGGATCGGTGGTCCTCGCTACGAGTGGTGGTATATGTCGGGCATGGTGGGCCTCTGCCTCGCCGTGGTGTCTAATGTAGGGTAATGGTGGGGCTCTGCTCCGCAGTGGGGGTTACTGTTCTGGCTCTGGTTGGTCTTTGCTCCGCGTGGTGGTCTACTGTCTTTCTGGTGCGGCCTCTGCTACGCCGGGGGGATCTACTGTGGTATGGTGGTCTTGGCTCCGCCGTGGGGTCTACTGTCTGGTTTGCGTGGTACTCTGCTACGCCGTGGTGGTCTACTGTATGGTTCTGGTGTCCTCTGCTACGCCGTGGTGGTTCTCTGCCCCACCGTGTTGGTCTACTGTCTGGTTCTGGTGGTCTTCTGCTCCGCCGTGGGGATCTTTGGTCCCGTCTGCTCTGCTGTGGTGGTCCTCAGCTCCGCCGGCTCTGCCACAGTCCCTGGTCTCTCCTATCCTTGGAACTGGCCCTCCGTCCCTCCCCCTGTTCCGACTCCACTCCACCGCCCTCCGGAATCGTAAAGGTTTTGAGCGTCTGGGAAGCCGCTAATTGGCGGGGGGCTCTGTCACGAATAAGGTCCATGAACTTACACCCCCCCCCCCCCCCCCCCCCCCCGTTTCATGACTCTCGCACTTCACACTGTTGCACATCACCCCGGACTACATTTCCCATCATGCATTGATTGCACTCAGCACGAATTGCACACACCTGTTTACAATGATTGCACCCAGCTGTTTCATATCAATCCCTCACTATTTAACAATCACTCTGATCCCTTCCCTCTGCCGAGTATGTTTCAGCATTCATCACTCCCCTAGAGATAGCTACCTTACAGAGCCATTAGCCATTAGCCATTAGCCATAGCCTTAGCCCTAGTCATTAGCCTTATCCTTAGCCTTAGCCCTAGTCATTAGCCTTAGCCTTAGCCCTAGTCATTTGCCTTAGCCCTAGTCATTAGCCTTAGCCTTAGCCCTAGCCTTAGCCTTCTCGGTTTCTGATCTTCGCCTGGTTCCCTAGAATCACCTCTTTTGCCCCTGTGGTTCTGTCTGCCGATCGTCGACCTGCGCTAACCCTAGGACTATTCTTGTGTCTTGCCCACCATATACCTGTTTGACATTATTCGACCCAGCATGCTGTAGACCACCCGGTCTCTGTCTTTGTTAATAAAGCTCAGCGAATGGATCCGCAAGTCTCACGTCTCGTCAACCCCGTAACAGAAACAAACGTCTAAGGGCATACAGCCTCAGGAGCGTGACCAGCATGCACCTCTCTGTAGCATGCATGAATGCTCACACGCAGACTTTTCTGGACCAAAAAACATAAATCTTCATGTATATCGAACGTGGTTGCACTAAGATATCAAAATGTGCTATTTTGAATTCTAAGCTATAAATGTTTTAAGCCATTGTGTTAGAGGAACAGTACAAAATTTAAATTCTGTAACAGCTTACTCACAGTCATGTCATTTCCAACTCCATACTTTTTTTTTTTTTTACAGTTTACAGACTGTGCTGGATGCTCTTTTTCTACGCAATGGAAGTGAATGGCGATTGGACAAAAAGGGCCGATAACAGCCTTATTAAATTGGTCAGCATGCTTTATGTGCTGCATTAAAACACTTTTGTGACACCTTTTGTACATTTTTAAAGAGTTGCAAAGTAGGGTGGTTTATATGACCAAAATCGATTTATTTATTCATTTCACAATAACATATGTCAAAATATATTAGGCTGCTGTTACTTTAAGACCTAATGCATGACTCCAATATTTTGACAGACATCGGATTTCTTTCCCAACTGTTTACATTCATTTTGTATATTTGAACATTCAAGTGCAAAAGGGAGCTGAATTCAATATTGCATGCCGTCTAAGAGTCAGCTTGAGTTCAGAAAATTATGACTTTTTTTTTTTTTTTTTTTTTTTTTTTTTTTTTTTTTTTTTTTTTTGTTTTCTCGGATATCCACATTAAAGGTAAGGTCACAGAAGCAACATTTTTGAGAAATCCAGCTGGGAAAAAATGTTACTTTCAAGCCAAGCAGCTTTCTGTTGGTCAACCAGACGAATTTGAATGACCATCTTGAACCCATTGCGACATCTGTGTGGGGAAACCTCATAACATTTATGATAACATGGATTCCGACAGAAATGACTGATGAAATAATTGAAATGAATGATTTCACCTGCAGAAAAATGGTAAATGGGACGTACCATAAGATTTTAACATCAAGCATGTCTCATGCTTTATATTTTTTCATTCGTGCGTTAGCGATCTAATGTGTCATTAACTTTAAGCAGTCCAGGACTACAAGGATATATTTACTTAATGCAGTACACAATGTAGCAAAATCTCTATCAATACACACTCCATATTGTCACCACAATATATATTTTGTCATACCTCTCAGCCCTATAGCAAAGACATTCGGTATATTAACTACATCAATCCATGAGTCTCACAAGTGTGCGTAAATAATTTTTTTAACTGTTCCTTTAAATGTTTAAATGTGTCTAAATTTGGAGATATGCTTGTTTCAGCCCAAAGTTCAATATTTTATGCCTTATGCTGGCACTTACCTGAGGGAGTGTTGTCACGTAATGTTTACAAAGAATGGGGACATAAGTGGGGTACGGAAAAGTATTCAGACCCCCTTAAATTTTTCACTCTTTGTTATATTGCAGCCTAATATTTGCTAAAATCATTTAAGTTAATTTTTTTCCTCATTAATGTACACACAGCACCCATTATTGACAGAAAAACACAGAATTGGTGACATTTTTGCAGATTTATTAAAAGAAAAACTGAAATATCACATGGTCCTACGTATTCAGACCCTTTGCTGTGACACTCATATATTTAACTCAGGTGCGGTCCATTTCTTCGGAGATCCTTGAGATGGTTCTACACTTCATTTGAGTCCAGCTGTGTTTGATATACTGATTGGACTTGATTAGGAAAAACACACATCTGTCTATATAAGACCTTACAGCTCACAGTGCATGTCAGAGCAAATGAGAATCATGAGGTCAAAGGAACTGCCTGAAGAGCTCAGAGACAGAATTGTGGCAAGGCACAGATCTGGCCAAGGTTACAAAAACATTTCTGCTGCACTTAAGGTTCCTAAGAGCACAGTGGCCTCCATAATCTTAAAGGAAGACGTTTGGGACAACCAGAACCCTTCTTAGAGCTGGCCGTCCGGCCAAACACCCCCCCCCCTCCCAGCACCCCCCCCCCCCCCCCCCCCCCACCCCCCCCCCCCCCAGGATATAGGGGGAGAAGAGCCGTGATGAGAGAGTAAAGAAGAACCCAAAGATCATTGTGGCTGAGCTTCAGAGATGCAGTCGGGAGATGGGAAAGTTGTAGAAAGTCAACCATCACTGCAGCCCTCCACTAGTTGGGGCTTTATGGCAGAGTGGCCTGATGGAAGCCTCTCCTCAGTGCAAGACACATGAAAGCCCGCATGGAGGACTCCAAGATGGTGAGAAATAAGATTCTCTGGTCTGATGAGACCAAGATAGAACTTTTTGGCCTTAATTCTAAGCGGTATGTGTGGAGAAAACCAGGCACTGCTCATCACCTGTCCACTACAGTCCCAAAAGTGAAGCATGGTGGTGGCAGCATCATGCTGTGGGTGTTTTTCAGCTGCAGGGACAGGACGATGGTTGCAATCGAGGAAAAGATGAATGGTGCCAAGTACAGGGATATCCTGGACGAAAACCTGCTCCAGAGGGCTCAGGACCTCAGACTGAGCCGAAGGTTTACCTTCCAACAAGACAATGACCCTAAGCACACAGCTAAAATAACGAAGGAGTGGCTTCACAACAACTCTGTGACTGTTCTTGAATGGCCCAGCCAGAGCCCTGACTTAAACCCAATTGAGCATCTCTAAAAATGGCTGTCCACCAACGTTTACATCCACCTGACAGAACTGGAGAGGATCTGCAAGGAGGAATGGCAGAGGATCCCAAATCCAGGTGTGAAAAACTTGTTGAATCTTTCCCAAAAAGACTCATGGCTGTAATTAGATCAAAAGGGTGCTGTATAAATACTGAGCAAAGGGTCTGAATACTTGGACCATGTGATATTTCAGTTTTCTTTTTTAATAATCTGCAAAAATGTCAACAATTCTGTGTTTTTCTGTCAATATGGGGTGCTGTGTGTACATTAATGAGGAAAAAAAATTAACTTAAATGATTTTAGCAAATGGCTGCAATATAACAAAGAGTGAAAAATTTAAGGGGGTCTGAATACTTTCCGTACCCAATGTATATCAGCAGTTCTCGGCACAGCACAGCATGATCACACAGCTCTCTTAATGGAGTTGATACAGACCAACTCACAGCGCGATATAAACAGCATCACGTCTGTTAGGTATGAGAGGGTCTTTCTCTCTCTCACACACAAGCTGCTGTTCAACATCTGTAGCTCAGCTCTGGGCTCCATCCTCCACCTCCCACTGAGCATTCTACTCAAGGGCAAATGACAGAGGATACAAAACAACTCCACCATTAACTGCCAATCCCATGTCAACAACAACACAGCGCAGCCAATACAAGAAATATCTGTATTTGATCTGGAATAAACAAAGTACAGTGGGTATAGAAAAGAATCACCCCCGTGCTTTTTTGCTTTGCAGCCTGAAATGAAGACGGACTTCCAACATTTTTTTGGTTTTTATTCTATCCAGCTGTATTTGTTCAGTGCCACTTATAGCATCCAAGTGAAAGAAATAACACCAAGTCAGAAAAAAATTAAAAACCAGAATCACTGTCATGGAAAAATGATCACCCTGGTATTTTGGTTGACTCCTTTTGCTTAATGCCGGCTTTAGGAATGTTGGGATTCGGGATATGTCTCTGTCTCTAACTTTGCACATCTAGAGTTTGCTATATTTGCCCGCTCATCTTTGCAGATCTGCTCAAGTTCACTTAAATTTGATGGTGACCATTTGTGGACTGCAATCTTCAAGTCATTCCATAGATATTCAGTGGGGTTTAAGTCTGGGCTCTGACTAGGTCATGCAAGGACATTCACCTTTTTCTCCTTCAACCACTGTGTGGTCAGTTTTGCTGTGTGCTTTGGGTAGGGGTGTAACAATTTTCAAACCAAACCGAAAAACCGTGATACACCATCCACAATACGTACCGCAGTCCACCCCCGCCCCACTTGCACCACAGCTCATCTCAAATCTGACAATGCATGTAGAATATAGTTTGTTGAAAATAACAATGTGTAAAACAGACCTATTGGCTTCCCACATTACAACAGCAATGATCAAAAAACAAAGACCAACAACACAGATTGCCGTTTGCACGCTAGTATACCAGTCATTTATTCCTTCGTCACCAGGGTGTTGAAAGTGCGCGAACGCAGGTGAGACATGAACAGCACACACTATGTGTTTAAACTAAACTCATTTGCGTGTGTTTTTAAGCCTTGTGAATTGAAATATTCAAGCAAAGAATAAGTGCTGTCTGAAGGTGTGTGTGTGTGTGTGTGTGTGCGCACTCATCCATAGCACGTGCACACACGGAGAGCCTCATTAGACAGCACGTGCCGGTCAAATATTGATTTCTCCTTCAAGATTTGCCTTTGAACTGGCAAACTAACACAAAAAATATGTCATGTCAACATGCCCGTCTTTGTGAGTATCCTTGCAGACATCGTTGGTCATGTCTTAAACAGTCGAGAAAGACAACGCATGTGTATCAGTGTACTGGATCTGTGAATTATGTCTTAAAAGAACAGCAGCATATTCCTGCTGTCTGTGTTTTTAATGTTAAACAACAAAAAACAAGGAAATCACTCTCTTCTCTTGATTGCTTTTGTAACTTCAACCAGGATTGGTCTTTAACTTTTACAGTGAAATACGCACTGTCATTTTACTTTTAAATTTTTGTGCCTTAAAATTACTGTTAACCACTGAAACACCTGCAACTGCTTCAGAGTTGCTGTAGGCCTCTTGGTCTTCCTGGCACTTCCGTCCTGATCCAGGGAGGGTCTGTGTTGTACCAAATACCTTCCACTTCTTAATAATACACTTCACTGTGCTTCTAGGCATTGATAAGCCTTTGAAATTGTTTTGTATCCATCTGCTGACTTGTGCCTGTCCACAACTTTATCTCAGAGATCTTTTGACAGTGCCTTGCCACCCATAGTTGATTGTTTGCTTCATTCTCACTACCAAGGACTGAAATGCTCCAGGAAAGCTATTTTCATGCTGAGCTAATCAAAATGACCACAGCAGATTGAAAGTCAAATGGGCTTTGTGTGCCATTGAGAAGGTGATTAGCTGCACCTGATTGAGTTTACAAGTCATTTTTAGGAGGGGGGTGATCCTTTTTCCAAATCACTGATTTTTTAAACTTTTTTTCTGACATGTTGGTGTTATATCTTTCACTTGGATGTTATAAGTTGCACTGAGTAAAGCTGGATAAAACAAAAACTGAATTGTCCATCTTCATTTCAGGCTGCAAAGCAACAAAATGTGATTATTTTAAAGGGGGGTGATTCTTTTCTATACCCACAGTAACAATGTATAAATATTTCACAATATAATTAATATACCAATTATAATATTTCATTCAAAAAATATAATAAAAAAAAATTCCCAATAAAAAAATTCAAGCAAACTCAAAAGTAAAACTTCAGGAAGCATCATGGTTATAAAAAATGGAGAAGGCGGAATTATCATGGTAATAAATCATAATAGAAAAAAAATTATTATGTGGATATATATATATCGGTGACGAACACGGAAGTGACGAACGTGGAAGCGCAGAGGAGAGAGCAAAACAAAACACCGGTCACGAATTAGTAGTACAAAACGAGGATTTGTAAAGAAAAATGTTGGAGGATTTCGATATAAGCCAAGAGGACACTGGTTTTCCTTTGCTGTAAACAAAACTTGTTTCTCGCGAGACTAGCATATTCTCACCGAAGCTTATGCTACGCCTACATCCTACGTCACCTATGGAACGCCACTCTCTCGTGTACACAAATACGACAGTTAGCGGAAGCTAGAGATTAAGATTTATAAAGTTGTAAATATGGATATTTTTCTTACACAAAGCATCGATTCGCTTCAGAAGGCCTTTATTAAACCCCCGGAGCCATGTGGACTTCTTTTATAATGGATGGGTGCAATTTTTTGGACTTCAAATTTTGGGCTACCATCCTCTCCCATTATAAAGCATGGATTAGCCTGGACATTATTTAATATAACTCCGATTGTATTCATCTGAAAGAAGAATGTCATTTACACCTAGGATGGCTTGAAATTGAGTAAATTATGGGGTAATTTTTATTTTTGGGTGAACTATCACTTTAATTGTCACGTATTGACATCTGAGGTAATGCTTTTGATGTATGTTCTTTTAAATTACATTTGACGATCATCCAAGGTATATTTGTGTTTAACCTTAATAGTAATTCAGTTATAGAGATATTGCTGCTTTTGGCAATAACAATAAAATGTTAAACCATCTCGTTTGTTCGTTATCCTTCTTTTAGGCCCAATTCTATTTTATACCCCTTCCCCTTCCCCTTGTCCCTTGAAATGGAGTGTCAAGGGGTAGGGGTGAAAATATTCCCCTAAGAATTGGGACACCAATACTATGCCGTCACACTTCACCATACGTCGTCTAGCTCCTACAATACTCACACCTACTGGTGTGCTGGTGTGCATTAGAGTCTTTAATTACCATTCTATATTAATGCACTGCTTACTGACACACACACACATATATCAGAGATCACGCAGCTCACACATCCAGGAGCAAAGAAACTTGTCAACGCTGCCCCACGACTTTTATTAATAACAGTTTACATACTGAATCGCTACATTATATTTTCCAGCAACAAGAGGATAAAATCGCTGTTTTTGAAGTAAACTCACTCTACAAAGAGAAACGTGCATACACGCAACTTTCATCTCTCTCTCACTCTCTCTCTGTCTCTCTCTCTCTCTCTCTCGAATTGGCAGTATTTGAAAAAAGGGTTTAGCGATTTATAATTATTGGGGGGACTAGCCCCCCTTAATGTCTACGGTGGTTATCACCCTGATCAGACATGAAAATATGTTGTGGCACTATCGTGCAGTCAGTAATGATATGACGTTAGCAAACTTTAGCGATTTTTTGCAAACATTTCTTTGAGTAACATGACCGTAAATATGAACTCACGATTGAATGTAACATAAAACAAATGATTACATTTCGTTAAAATCTTTATTAATACCAAAAAATGCTTACATTTATGTGTCTTTTTGTTGTCTCGGGCAGCCATGTTGCCGCTGAAGCCGGTTTACGCTGAGATAATTCATACCCCTTCACCTGAAGTGTGGTCCCGAAAAATCTTCGTTTGAAGGGCTATCTGGCCATTCCCCTTACCCCTACCCCTCCAACCAAAAGAGAATCGAGACACCCCTACCCCTTCACGTGAATGCGCGAAACGGAGGGGTAGGGGAAAGGGGAAGGGCTAAGGGGTAGAATTGGGATTGGGCCTTAGTCTTTGTTTATCCATCCGTCTTGTATTGAATATATAAATAATCATTTGGCATTGTACTGTACGCTTAGCATAACACTTATGACTTCTATGTATTTAGAAACCTGTGCTGATAACTTAATAATAGGGCACTGCTGGCAAATGGACGCATTTGATATGCAGAAATAGCATATAATGGCCCTCCCAGAAAGTCAAGCATTGGGTCAAATTCTGATACTGAAGTAACCAGAGATGGATGGGTCCCTATGAGACATTTGACACACAAATGCACACCGGGCACATACTGGAGGTAGTAAATGTATGTAAATGGACACAAATTTCATGTTTGAACCAATTTCATAAGACTGAAAACACTTCAATGTGCACATAATTGGTCATAATTACAAATAACAGCACATGCACACTGATGTGTTCACCAAACCTTCACACAGTCACGCAAATGCAAGGTAACCAAGGTCAGTTTCTCTGTCACCTAATTAATAATAGAGAATTGAGGCAGATGACCGGCGGCGAGGCAGAACACCACCCCCTCCAGCTCTCACTGAAACACCACACACATACAACACATACAGACAGACACACACACATACACCTACTCCTGTAGGATGCCATAACCTTGATGATCATGTGACTGAATTATAATGCCTTCACCGTCAGCTAAAAGCACCTTCACATGCATATGAATACAGCTTTCTCTAAATAACTGAATTACTATTAACGTTAAGCACAGATAGACCTTGGATGATCGTCAAATGTAATTTAAAAGAACATACATCAAAATCATGACCTCAGATAGAGGTCATTTCATGACAATTAACTGTTAAGGCTATTATATTATATTAGCTAATGAATTAAAGCTAAACAGGTCTTGTAATGCAGTAAGATATGGGGTTATGCTTTGTGTCAATATATATTTCAAGGTAAAATAAAAAAATGGTGAGAATTAGTCTTAGACAAATACTGAACACTTACACAGACAAGCACTTACACTGAAAAACTCTCTTATGGCGCTTTTCCACTGTGTGATACGACTCGGCTCGGTACGGTACGGCACGGCACGGCACGGCTCGGCACGGTTTGCGTTTCCACTGCAGTTCAGTACCGCTTTAGAGTGGGCGGGATTATTCACATGTCGTTATAGTTGCGCCACCTCTACCACCACGACTCCTAAAAAAAACTTTTTCATTCCGCGTCCCATCAAGCTCTCGCTGGAAAAACTTTTTGGTTGTTAAAAAAAAGGTGCGCTCGTTCAAAACAGTTGCGTTCGATCCTTCGCTGGCTGTGCTGATTTAAATCTAGCGGTTCTGTTGTGTTTGAGAGTCGCAAGTTCAGTGACGCAGGTAGTGACGATTCTCTCCAGCCAATCCGTGATCAGCAGAGTTTACACGTCACGTTTTGGTAACGGTACGGTTCACTTGGAACCCCAACCGAGGTGGTACTAAAAAAAAAGTACCAGGTATACTGTACCCAGGTATACTGTACCCAGTGGTACCGTGCCGTACCATGCAGTGGAAAAGCGCCATTAGACAGCATGCGATTCCCAATTCAGTTCCCTTTCACAGCTTATTGCACTTGAATGGTCAAATACACAAAATTCTATCAAAATGCCTGTTTTGGTGAATATTCACATAAAACACAGTTATGTTAAGTGAATGTAAACAGTTTGGAAATAAATCAGACCTGTGTCAACATATTGGATCTATGCATTAGGTCTTAAAGTGACAGCAGCCCAATATATCTTGGCATATAATGTTACCACGAAATAAAATTACTCTGTTTTGGTTATATCGCCCACCCCTACTTTACTACTCTTTAAAAATGTTAGTTTTTTTAAATTAATTTAATCAATTTATATTTACAGTAACAAATTATAGTTACAGTTATTAAATTTACAGTAATTAAATTATATGAAATAAGTAACCATTTCAAATGAGCTGTTGTGTTGTACCAGATAAACACAATCTAAAGGCAATCCGTACGTTTTGGTGAACTGATGGCTAATTTGTATGAATTTGTACATTTTCATTAGTAATATATATATTTTTTTTAAATAGTATGCTTTTGTATTATGTAAACTCATGCAAAATCGCCACGAAAAAAATATGATTTCCCTGAGCTCAGAATAAAAGCATGGCAGAGTACAGAGTAAAGGCCTGCTGGAAGTTCCCAGATGAGTGGAGCGGAGTGACAAAGCTGATACTGTTCTGCAAGTCACTCCTAAAGATCCACTCCGGGTTTTCCATTTCACACTCCTTGCACACTAGTGAGAGAAACCAGCTCTGAAACACGTTTTACTAAATATTATCACTCTTGGAACCGCGGTTCAATTCCATTTCAAGTCGTGTGTTTCCATTTCAGACGGAGAGCAAAGCGATGCTTAGAGGAAGCAGATGTCTCCAGACGCGCATTTCAAAGTTGAACTACTTTTAACTTGCAGCGAGACGCGACGCAAACGTCCGCCTGACGCATATGCACATGGACTAAAACAATGAAAAGATAGCATTGACAGAACGCACGAAGAACGCGTCCTGGCCGGTAAGCTGCTCCGCGGAGGCGCTGTCCAGCGCGCGAGCCTCGTGAAGGTGATCGGGCGACCGCTTAGCGTGACAGAGATCACCTTCAGCTTCAGCAGCCTGGCGTGCTGGACAGCGCCTCAGCGGAGCAGCTTCCACCTCCATCTCTCTCCACTTTCTTGCGATTAAATATACAGCGTCGTCTTATATAAGTAGCCTGACACTGGCTTTGATGCATCAGCACCACTGAGTTTACTATTACCAAGTTGGCATGCATTTGGTAAAATAATACTAATAATAGCCTAATAATAATAATAATGTATGGATTTCCTTACAAACATCCACGTGAATGTGCCTACCTGATTATGTCATCGTTATGTCCCAAATAAAATTTCTGCTTGTGTTCCCGTGTGTTGTACACAACTCCGACGCCGGCGACAAAGTACACGATCTCCTTGGCGGCGGTGTAGTACAGGTTGTTGCGGCACTGGTGTCCCCGGTAGCCGTAGACCCACTCGAGTCGTAGATGGCAGTTCGGAGCTGTTCTGTCAGCCATGTTCGGACGTGTTTTGCTTCGAAGCGAACGGCTGGTGCTTCTTCATTCACCGACGCGACGAGCCGTCACATTCAGCCTCGTTTACCCGCGCAGTCCGCTGTCAGCGCAGCTTCGTCCGGCCAAAGACAAACGACGACATGTTTCAATTCAAGTGGAGTGCACAACTTTAGGCGGTTTGCATAATGTTAGGGCAAATGCTTTGTTTTGTTCAGACGATGTAAATCGGCTTTGGAGTCTGGCTTGTACTACTTGTGGACATGTGCGAAGCATGAAGCGACTCTCTCTCTACTTCTGACCGGACGGGTGGCTTCGCTCTAGTGACATGTCAAAACCTGAGAACATGGATTTTTCGCATTCGTTAACTCGGACCGGCCAATCACGAGCGGCGGTAGTGATTGACAGAAAGGCTGGCCAATCAGGTCGTGAGGATGAGTTGAATGAAAATGTGTGGGCCAATGGCGAGCAGGAGAAGGAAGGCTTAAGATGTCTATGCTCTATATGGCCTGCTCATTTAGGACAGACGGCAGTTGAATGGCTTTTGTCGTAGGCCTGCTACAGTACACTAGATTAACTCTAACGGTTTCTGACCTTTATAAACGTAGCTTACAAAAATGCTTCTGTTAACGACAGAAAACGGGACTAGATAATAATCTACTTTGTGTTTAATAGATGTAAATAAAATAAACCAGTCTTATAATTTTGAAAGTTTTCTGACGTCAATGTTATTTTAGTATCATTGGTGTACCATTATTGTTTTCATCCATATTTTGTGCTGTTATATTTTCCTTTTTAATTTTAAAACGAGTAATCTTGTCACTTTTATTCATTTGAATGTTTATATAGTTTAAATGATTTCATTTAAATAAATTCAATGTCTATATCATTTCTGTCTTTTTTTTTTAGTTCCGCGCCAATTTTAGTAATTTTGTGTTTTTGTCATTTTAGTGTTTATTTATCATTTTTGTTTCAGTTTTAGTCGTTTTAGCACATCGTGTTATTGATATATTGAGTGTTTTTATATTCTATTTCAAGTAATAACTCTTTTTTTATGTTTCCAGACTCCGTTTTAGTTAACTATAATGACCCCGTCTTCTTTCCAGACACATTTTTCAAAGTTAAACTACTTCCAAACAGTAACGTGACTCAATGTCCACTTCACGCATATGATCCATGGGAGAAAGTAATTCTAAGGTCTGGAGTAACATGAAAGTGAGTACATGTGCTGATAACTTAATAATAGGGAACTTCTGGCATGGACGCATGATATGCATGAATAGTGTATAATGGCCCTTTCAAAAAGTCAAGCACTGGGTCACATTCTGATACTGAAGTAACCAGAGATGCTAACCCATGGTCCTTATGGTTTTTGGCCCTGGTGTATGAATATGTAAGTAAGGGGAGCCTTATATAAAACCTGAAAACAATTACAAATGATAGACACAGAACATTTAGTAGGTGTGGAGATTTTCTATTTGAAAGCACAATGAAGGCAAACGTACACAGTCAAAAGGTAAAGCTGTGTTGAAGTCGGTTTCAAACTCTCCAAGGACTCGGACTCGGAGCATTTTTAGGATATACAAAATGCAAACTTAATCGGAACACACTCCCCATTAATCATATAAACATATTCCAACACACCCATGCCAAGCAAGAGGCTACACGTCCAATTAAAAAAAAAAAATGGAATTGTTGTTGAAGTCAACATGGCTCATATTGGCTGATAATGACCATTTAATTTGTATTCCATAACAATGGAGAGAGTTATTATAGAAAAGGATATTGGTGTACCTATGAAAATATTCATCTCAAAAAATGGACCCCATAAGAACAAGAAAAGCATTAACATAAGGTGCTAAGGGCCAGTGGAGTGGCATAAATGTTCACTTCATATAAACTGAACAAAACGAGAGCAGATGCTGATGACAGCAGTCCATTCACACCGCTCTGGTTTACCACATTTAGACACTGTTTGTCAAATATCTCCACACATTCATTCCTCTCACAGTGAACAAAAACGAGCCGTTTTCTGTTGGTCTTCAAACGTGTAGGAGTAATCCAAGTCACTTTATGGCCACTAAGTGGGTGAAATTTCTTTTATAAACATGAATACAAATAAGATGATCATTTTTGTAATTCTGCTGTGGGATGCCCAAGGCTTTCAATACAATATATGCAAACAAGTTTCCAAAAGAGAACCTAAAAAGCTTCAAATCCCTTTTTGGCTTTATTACATTTGAATTAAATGTATAAATTACTGCTCAATTGTTCAGATGGTTTTAAGTACATTGATATTAGTGCTAAACCAATTTTGAAATTAATTTAAATCAGCAACCAAACGCAATGTTTCACTAACAATGCGATGTATAAGCCAAATACTCTGTATTCATTAGTAATTTTCAGACAAGTTAGCGATTATTCCATTTATAATGAAGAATGTGTCAAATTGCACAAATCTAATATATATATTTGTTTAGTTTTTTTTACCAAGGAATGGTAACCAAGAATCAAAGCGCTGAACTCTCGGTGGAAGAGATGTGTTCTTTGCAATTAGAACAAGACAAAATACTCCCAACATATACATTAACATCCATCCTATGCAGTTTGTTCTGAAGCGGAGTCATAAATATGACTTTCAAAACTGGATCATATACAAAACATTAGAACTTTTGTCTGCTAAAAACCAACACACGCATACAAGGAATGTCAGAATATCCTCTTGCAAACGTCCAACCAAACTTAACATTGAGCAACAGACAAACGTAAACAAAGGTGTATGTTTGTAGAGTAATTTACGACAGCTTCGAACGTGGCTCAGCCAATCAGGATCAAGGACCGGAACTCTCCGTTTTATAAGAGGAATTTTAGAATAGTAGAATTTTAGCCTCTTCAAAACATTAATGATACTTGACAGTTCACCTGGAACTTCATCATTCGGTTTCCTCCCAACTTCATATAATACTTTATGATATGATGCGTTGAAATGCACATGAAAAATGTCAGGTGTCACAATGCTTACAGAAGGATGATGAAAGTCTTCTGGAACATTATGAAAAGCTTACGGAGAGTCACAAGATCAAACACAGTGGCACACGGCCTACAAGAGCTGCACGCCAAGCTTTCGTTTGTCTTACGGAGCAGATCTATAGACGCTGCACAACAACATGGATCCTCACAATATAGGATTTCCACTAAATAGAGCACAAAGACATTTAAGGTGTCCGGTTTGTTAGATTATTGGGTGTGTTTGTGTTCTGTGTCATTAAAAACACACACAACTGTTAGTTTTTTCCCCATCAGCAACAAAAGACAAACTTCAGAACCTTTTCCAGCGTAGATATCCAACATGCCTAACGTGTTCAATTAATTAACATCCACTGTGATTCAAATTAAAAATGATTTTTTAAAAAAAATAATAAAATAGCTGCTGATCACTGTTGATTTCCCGAAAGTTCGCATTACAGTACTGAGTTGTTAGACTGAAGAGAAAGAAAATGAAAAAATGAAACGTATACAAAGGCATAGGAGATAGAATCCAATGCCCATTATCAACATCATTATGATTATTCCCAATATAGTTTATTTTTGATTACAGATATATCATCAGTATAATAGTTTTTATTGTTATTGTATACTATTCAGTTTGTCTTCACAATTTGTTCAGGGAAGGACGGCGGGACGAGGGGTGCATGGGGACACGGCAGTTATTGTGACGAGGCTTTAGTGGCTATCGTGGACACGCAGTGCTGTTGGAAGTTGGGGGACATGGCCGAGTTGCAGCCCAGCCTCTGACATGGGCCTTTCAGACCACCGTCGCCCTCCACGATCCAGGGGCTGCTGTCCGACTCTTTGCCGAGCATGCTGCAGCACTCCTGGGATGGGGCGCGGTTGCGCTCTCCTGCGCCTAAAGGGGGCGGGGCAGAGGGGTCACTGGAGGAGTGGTCTTGAAGGACGCTGATGATGTGGTTGAGGAGATCATTGAAGAACTCTGGGACACCCTCATACCCTGAGAAGAGTAAAAACAAGTGATCATGAAGAGGATTTTTGAGCACAAACTGGTCAGTGAGAACATGCTATTAAAACAAAAACCAAAAAATGTTCTGTGCAATGAATACACTTCGCATAGTAGCACATATGCAATATAGTTTTTGTGAAGTGAGAGTTTGTTGTGTGCTTGGTTTGTGTGTGAGGTTAATCGATGGCACACTGCTATTTTACTTAGTAGTCGTAGTTTATTGTGCAATTTAAAAATCACGTCATAGATCTAACTCCATAGTTCCTAGTAGTGTTGTCCAGTTCGCAAATGAATCGTTACTTTGAACCAGTTCTTTTTAGTGAACTGGATGAACTAGGGCACAACCAGTCATACTGGACTATCTGAAACAGTTTGCGACTCAGGTCAGCACAGATCTAAATCAAAACTCACTTTTGGCTGTGCCTGACAGTCAGTCTAACTTGTAATGTCCTTTTACTTCTAATAGGATATGCCAATTTATCCTAAAAATAAGTTGATGCAGTTCTTTAAATGTTATTTTCTTTCTTTATTTATGTTATTTGATTAGATTTTTTTTTTTATAACCAATTTGTGTTTCTATATTTAAAGGTTGATATTTGATATTAAATATTATGTTAAATATTTATGATGCACGTGGTTATAATAACATGTAGACAGCTATTTTGTCGTCATGTGACAAGAAGACCATAAAATATATTTAGTTCATGATGTCAAATTGCATGACCCCAAGAAAACATGTTATGGCTCTCAAAAAATACTTGATGTTGAAAAACAGGTTGGAAATAAATGTTAAGATAAATACACTCAATTATTCAAAATGTAGGGAAAATATGTAATAACTTTCATTAAACCAAAAAATTCGAAATGTTATGATCCCTCCATGAAACCAACATAAGGTTATTAGACTTATTAAATTTACATCCTACATATTTCCCTTTTCATCATCTTGCACATACCTGTTATTGATACAAACACATTATATATTTTTGGGAGACAAAGATGCAAATGAACCTCAACCAACCATCATCTTACCAATTACGGTTCAAAAATTTGGGGTACGTTTTTTCCCCCCCACAAAATTATTAGTTTTCAACTTTGATATTCTTACGAAAAGTTTCTTAAGCACCAAATTGTAATATTAGAATGGTTTCTGAAGGATAATGTGACACTAAAGACAAAAACAGTTCTTTATATATTTTACAATATTACTGTTTTTACTGTATGTTTGATCAAACAAATGCAGCTTTGGTGCGCATAAGAGTGTATGCGCGCAAATGAAAGAATTATTCAATGTTTTGTGTATATAAACTCTATCTGGCACGGGAGAGTTGCCTTGTAGTTAGCAGGATATTTGCATGGACAGATAACAGATACACACCAGGGAATGCATTGATGTCTATGACAGCGTGTTGGCCCGTCTGGTTGTTAATGATGACGTCGATGCCGAAGAGCGAAACACCAAGAGATTCTCGTAGAGATTTACACAGCTCCCTAATG
This sequence comes from Sinocyclocheilus anophthalmus, assembly GCA_018155175.1. Lineage (NCBI taxonomy): Eukaryota > Metazoa > Chordata > Actinopteri > Cypriniformes > Cyprinidae > Sinocyclocheilus > Sinocyclocheilus anophthalmus. The sequence continues at coordinate 57,906 of JADLZN010003842.1, forward strand.
ACACCCTCATTCGGTGGTTGGGAAACACCTTCTACATTATCTCTCTGTCAAAAATGCAAACGAAAGAGAAGTATGCAATACCCATTGCTTAAATTCCCACCAGGATTTGTTGCATTAAAGCTTTAGTTAACACAATACTTTTTGTCGACTAGAGAGAACTGAACTTACAGATGTGAGGTCAGAGGATGACTCTGGCTTGGACACATTGTGGCTATTAAAGAAAATCGCTTTTCTGTCTGCAAAGGCATAAAAACAAACACATTACTGTGAAAAACACTTTCAGTTGAATAAAAGGGAAAGTGTAAGAGTGCAAGTGCACAGGAAGCCACTAGACAGCAGCAGAAAGCCGTGGTTCAGCTGAGAGAGTCAAAGCTTCAGGAGTGCCAGGCAGAGAGGGAGAATAAATAGACTGAGGAGGAGGAGAGGAGGAGGAGGAGGAGGAGGAGTGAGAGGGAGCAAACACAAAAATCTAGTGCCAAGAGGATGCTGAGATTTATGGCCTCCCACTCAAATGCCAGTAAAGAAATTCATTTAAAGGCGGACGGCGCCCTCATTAGCATTCTTCTTTCTGCAAGACATTCCCCCCCCCCAAAACACCCCACTCTATCATGTATGATCTATAATCTCAAATATTATATTTTTTTTTAACCTAAGAAAATTTCTCTTCATCTGTATAGCTTCTAAATATGGCTGCTTGTGCCATCAATAAAGAAAACAATCTATTTGAAGGTGAAATATTAAAAGGCATTAAAATGCAACATGCTTTGTAGTTTAGAAAGCCATATATGTTTTAAAACATTTTAACTAAAATTTGGATATAAACCTTATGAATATTCGTGTTTAATTTAATTTCGAATTCTCTTAAGAAGAACATATGCAGGCATTGCTCAATCATGCCTGGTAGAACATGAGTTTATCTGAAATAAGTAATTGTTTCTCATTAAAATTTGCGCTTCTATGTATTCAGGACTAAACAAGCAATAAATAAAACAAATGTATGTTTTAAATTTATTAACGCATATATATATATATAGATATATATATATATAATTTATATATCTATATATATATACCTATCTAGATATAGTATATACTGTATAGATATATATTAAGAAAAATAATCATAATTAAAATGTATTAGGTGGGTTATGAGTTATCATTGGTCTTGCACTGGGCTTAAAACATGATAGTTTTGGTCATTAAAATCTTTACAACGTAAATAAACTCTGATTTCCAGAATCTTACTGAATAACTTTACAAACCTGCATAAGAAATTCCTCAGCCTTTTTATTTCACACCTTCACAGAATTCTTAGAAATCACTAACAGCCTGATCTGTCTTTAGAAACAATGTGCCTCTTTTTTTTCTTTGTTTTAATCTTCTAAACAGGTTTTCTCATTTGAATACTGCTGGAAGGCAAGGCATGTGGGGCACAGCGCTGACCTCCTGAATTTGCATTAAACTAACAAGTCTCTCTCCCAGTAACCGTAACTGGTTTGCATGGACTACAAGTACATTAGCATATGCAAACGGACAATACTTTACAGCAGCCCGCAGTGGAAACCAGACTTGGGTAAGCACTTTTGCTGACTGGGTTGCAGCAAAATTTGATCGACTTTTCACTGCAAAATCAGCTATGCAAAGGCATCTGGGTTATACAGCAGGAATGTTGTAATGTAAATCACGCCTAAACAAACTGAATGGTCCAATCGCAGTGAAACGAACCATTTCGCAGCAGTGGCCTTTCATGGAAATAACATGCATAAAGAGCTGAAGTGTGGGCTGAAGGTTTACCAGATGGTCCAGAGGGGAAGTTCTTGAGTGATGGTCTCTCCACCACAGTGTACGACTCGCCCACCACGAACACCTTATAGAGCACGGCATTGTGGTTTATAAAACTCTGAATGACACACGGTGGCTTCACGTCTTTTAGGTCCTCTGCGTTGAATATTATAGCCATCTGTTGTGAGAAGAGACAAAAGATGAAAACACTCTCAAAAGTAAAGCTTCCAAAAGAGGCTTTTCACCGTAATTCCACAGAACCCCCATTTTGGGTTCCACAAAGAACATTTGAAGAACTTTTGCTTTCTTAGTATGAAGAACATACTATTTAATAATCTTAAGATTTTTTTCACTATAAAGAACCTTTTGTGCATATCAAGCGGATGTTGACCAAAAAAAAAAAAAAAAGAATCTTGTGTAGTTGAACTTTCCAGATTAACTACTACTGAGGTTCAGCTTCACAGAGAATGCTGACTTCAAAGGCAGCTCAACTAGGTTATGAAACAATGCTTTGAGTGTATTAATGTGTTTCATGAGCTCTGTGGTCACGTTTCACAAAAACAGAGTTAGAAAAGTCTCTTACCTCATGAGAGTTAGTTCCGTGAGCAACCCGTGTTTTGCAAACTGTGCCGGATGAGAAGAAAAGAAAAACACTCTAAGGTAGTGGATGAGTTTGTTTAGTTAATAATGCATGCAACTCCTAAAACCTTTAATGCAGTGAAATCTAGTTTTGTGATTTAATAGCAGTTTAGTGAGGGGCATTATTGAAAACTGCGTCTTTGTGGTCATAGCTATTGGTGCAGTCACTTGATTTTTGTCAATCAAATTTTAAGACTTCTTTTCTGCACAAATAAAATGAATGCTGTATGACCATACAAAACAAAACCATGCAAAATCTCAAAATAAATAATGTATATCTGATTATTTTACTTAATTAAACAAGGTGGGAACTTACTGAAAGGGAATGTAAGACCGTGCTGCTTGATCTGCTCCAGTGTGTCTGGGCCACACTCACTGTTCAGCACCATAAATGGAGGAGAACAGATCCTCACATCTGCAGAGAGAACGAGAGACAGGACGAGACAGGTGAGTCCTGCTCCAATGTTATATGCATTAATGAGATCCCATGGAGGTCTTTGCTGGTTTGGTGCTAGTTTAGCAGGTGGACCAAGCTGTTCTCCATCAAAACAGCAAAGATAATAGAGGGAAAATGCAAAGGTTTGCGAAACCGACCGTCGTCGTGTGAGCAAAAGTTAAAAAAAAATCTTTCACTGTACTTCAATGAGTTTAAAATGCATGAAAAACACTATCCATCAGCATTATTTATCTCAAATGGCAGTTGATTGGCTGACGCAGGAACCTGGACGTATGCGATTTGAAATCTGGCATCTTTGCGAATGGAGCCTCAGAACTTTTAACAAAGCAAAACAAATAAAATAAAATAAAAATAACACATTAAAAAATTCAAGCGGAATTTTTTTTTTCATTTTAAAAATGTTTTTATGTTATGTTAATGTTATGTTTTTGATGAAAGATTATGAAGACGTGCGAACTTAAAAAGAAAAATTATGTGCAAGGGCAAATTATTTATAATAAACATCATTTCAATGTTTCATAAAAACACAAGAATTGGTGATTTATGATTACCGGTAAGTTATTGAAGAACACCAAAAAAAACAAACAAGCATAACAAGCAAGAAATACCAAATGTCAAAGCACTAAAACTCCCACTGACCAGCGGTGATGATCATTTAAGCAGGGAAAAGGGAAGCAAAAACAATATAAAAAGACATCTGAATTGTGGAACAGGCAGGACTAGTTAGGTGAGAGTAGCTAGACACATTTACGCATTCACAGGGATGATGTTATTTGGTAAGAGTAGATGTTATCCCCCACGACTCTTATAGAACAACTTGTGTAAGGTCTTCTGTCAACAGTTACTCCTCTGGTTGCCTTTACTTCCATATTTATTTTACCGAATGGAGAACAATGGACAGAAGGCACTGAGCCCGACTCACTCTGCATAATGCAGAAGCCAGTCAATAGAAGCGCAGCAATTTGACCCATGGGTTCAAGGCTTTGTTTGAAAATACTGTAGTCTCACTGTCCTGGGTATCACTCAGATGAGCAAACAGAGCCATAGACGGAACAAAAGCGTCAATAGCTGTGAATGAGTAGCTATGTTTGCGAATTCCGACCAGAGGCACATTATCGGATAAGGATGAATCATCAAAACAGAGATGCATACTGGGCTTAACTTGGGAATAGGCTCTTCTGACTTGGGCCAGTAAGCAACCGCACAGAGGTTCAGTGAATGAATCTGCTTTGGTGCAGAGTTTCAGTGTTCGTGCTGTTATCTAGGCAGATAAGGCATGTTTTGGGAGGTTTTTTTTAAGTGTAGCACAGGAAATGAGTTGAAGAGCGAAGCCTCAACAGGCCGATGACACAGCGCACTGATATGATCACGGTAAACCGCCTGTGTGGAGAGGTAGCAAAACTGATGATGAGATGCTTTTCAAAGCTGAAGAAAAGACTCGACATGACTCAAGAGTTTAGTACACATTATGAAACACTTCATCACACAACTTGTATTTCAAGAAATGGTAAAATAACATTTTAAGACTACTGAAAACATCAATAAAGCAATAAGCCCCAAGAAGCCGTGGTTGACAGTGAATTTATAACAGCTAAGCGGCGTTGTTAACGATATCGTTCGATATCGAAACGATATCGTTGGAATCGCTTTCAGAACGATTTTTTCCAGCTGATGAACGATAAAAATATTCACAGCCAATCAGAATCCATCCTGCTATAACGAGCTCGAGAATTTAAAGCGCCAGACGCGCGTGCGCTTAGAATAAACAGACGATATCGTTCACTGGTGTGGACGCTAATATCGTTATCTTTATAGTTATCGTTCTTGGTGTGAACGGGCCTTAATACTGAAAATGCATTGCAATTTAAAACAACTGTTTCCTTTTTGAATATATTTTAAAATATAATTTATTCCTGTGATTATAATGCTGAGTTTTCAGCATCATTACTCCACTCTTCAGGGTCACATGATCCTTCAGAAATCAGTCTAATACATATTCTAGTGCTCAAGATGCATTTATTTTTATTATCAATGTTGAAAGCAGTGGTGCTGCTTAATATTTTTGAGGAAACCCGTATCTTTTTCAGCTGATGAATGGAAAGTTTGATAAAACAGCATTTACTTACAATAGAAATCTTTTGTAACATTATAAATGCCTTTACTTTGACTTTTGATCAATTTTGTGCAGCCTTGGTGAATAAAAGTAGAACATTTCTCTTTAATTAAAAAAAAATACTATCCCCAAACTTTTGAACTATAGTGTATTCATAGTTGAATGCATAGAGGACTAACTCAAAGTTCCTCAAAACCAGCAAAAACTAAAACAGTCGACCAAAAAGGTCAGTATTGATTGGTCATAGTCCCCCATTCAGGAACAAAATCGCAAGCTAGCCGTTCACTTCCCGTTTTGCCTAGCTAGCTTTTGAGTTGGTAAATGATGGTATCGCTACTGAAATATCATGTAGTGTTGAAACAGAGAGAGCTGTGCTGGTTTTCTTATCAGAGCTGGTCCATTTATCCAGCTGCTAGCTTTTTGTTCTCCTATTCCAGAGGAAGCTTACATAAGCGTTTATGAAAGCCAGTAATAAAGGGCAGTAGCAATCTCCGACAAGCGATTTAGTGGTGTGAGCAACCTACTATTACCATTTATAAACATTTCAACCACAATGAGCATCCAGACTTACATGTTCGGTAAGAAAATATTTCCAGCGTGCTGTTTGTTTTTCAAAAACTGAAACAAATATAGTAATGCACTTGCAATAGAAGCCTATGTGGCAACGTTTCTGCAAATATGAATAATAATGTTCATTTTGGAAGCATCAAGACCATGTAAAGTTAGTAAACTTGTAACTTTCATGCAATACACTCAATTAATGATGTTACGCAACTATCCACAAGTACTGTTCAGACAAAGAAAACCATTAAACTAGATAACCCTAACCTAGATACTCACCTCAAAAAGACAATTGAGATTACTTACAGATCAGATAATAAACATTTTCTTCCTGTCCAATTCACGTAAATGCTGAAACAAAATGTAGAGAACAGCTGCCCCATTGACTTGCAATGTGCTTTATTCTACATCGGTTTTTCGTTTGATTTTACAAACTGAGGCAAAGTTCTAGAAGGTATTTGTACAAGACTTCAGTGCCGAGATTTTAAGAAATTTATGTTTTTGAAGGCTGTTAATACATGACTTATTATTAGAAATGTAAATTCTATTTAAATTGGCTAAGAGTTGTTCAGTAAATAAAAAGGGAAGAGTAATGAGATCCTCTTTAGCAGGTACAAACGCTTAGTGATGTTCCCATTTCTGGCTCAGTGAGGATCAATCTGTGCTCTGTCTAAACACTTCAAGCTCTCTGCAGACCTGCCGGAGCCGGCCGAGACATTTATATGACATTTATGGAATGTTTAGAACACGTTTATAAAGCACTGCTATGGAGTTTTGGCTCTGATTCTGCCGGACAGCACAGACGGGAAGCGTAATATCATACGAGCCTCTTCCTCCATCCATTCACTCCTTTGTTATGGAAAAAAAACATTTATCAAACTAAATCTCTGAGACCCTATTTTCCCAGATAAAACCGTACCAAAACCAGTTCAAACTACAAAAAAAAAAACACCCTTTGAGCTGATCAGATTTGAAAACTGCTAAACACAATACCATGAAAGCAGATGCCTTGTACAGTGAAATGCTCCGTCTCATGCACAAACAAATGGTGTCCTGCTTTGTCTCCACAGACAGAATGTAAGACAGCAGGACAATGTTTAGGTGAAGCTCTTCAGGATGTGCATGAGTCATATGGTCAAGAGTGGAGCCAGAAAACGTGGGACTAACCACTAGGCGTCTCATTAAGAAATAGACTAGAATTGACTGAGGACTGGGATGACAAACAGCATTCATTACGGCACCAGTGTGTGGGCGACTTCCTGTGTGCTAGTTCATCAAATGATACCTACAAGCACAGATCATAGATCCGTTCCCAGAACCTAGCGAGCTACCAAAAGTCTAAAATCAAATTTAAAGTTCCCCTGAAATGCTTAGAAACACGCAGCGTTACTCTATGTGTTGACGTCATTTTAACTGAAACAGGAAGACAGGGCGGGACATATCACGCAGCCCCGCCCCTTTTTAAAATAGCCAATAGCGTTCGTTTATATCACAGCTTGGGCTAGAGCCGTTCCGAGCCGTTGAGCTCTGTAAAGCCGCATTTGAGAGGGTATGCCTCCAGCCTCTATCACTCATTTGGCTCAGTTTTAGCTCTACATTCCATGTCACTCTGTCTTTCTTACTGAAAATAAACAGTGTCCATGGCTAACTTTTTCCAGACAGTATTACACTTGTACTACACCGCACGCCCTGTACTGCGGTCCATCTGTCATCAAAAAACCTCATCACCTGTATTCTGTGTTAAAAATGTTAACAATGTATGCAGTGTAATACAAGTAAATAGTGCTGTGCAGTATTTAATTTCAATTTAAGTAGTTATCCAGGGTTGAACAACTAGGTTTGCTGTGCTTGTTTGTAGGGCTGCACAATTTGTGATTAGATATCAATATGGCTATAAAATAACAGCAACAACAGCAAGAATACGGTAATATTGTTGTTAATATTACTAAATAAAATTAAAATACAAATACATTAACTGTAAAATTATAATACTAGTATCATAAATACTAGTGGCACTAACTGTGATGTTGAGTCAGTTGCTCGGTCCATTGAGCCATGGCAATGACAGCTCAGTGCGGTGCGAGCTCTGTAACATCGCTCCGCTTCGTCCCACATTTGGTGTGTTTGGCTTCCCATGCAAATGCATGTTAAAGCTACCAAATCTCAGAGCACATGCAGAGATGGAGTCCGTATGGAACAGCACTTACTGCGAAACAGATGCTGCACACGCTGGCAATAATGAGCTGCTCACGGATAAGAACACAGTGCTGTGCTTCACTCTGAAACACGCAGCACATAAAAAGGCATAATCGCTATTGACCCTTGGCAAAGACCCGCCCCCCTTACTGTTGCTACGTCCGACAAGCCATCGCACTCTCACGCCACACATGTTCTCACGCAGTGAAACATACAAATTTTGATTTTATTTCGATTAATCGTGCAGTCTCAGGACCAAATCTCATGCATCATGTCTCAAAATACACCAAATTAATTTTGGGAGATTTCTATCCACTGGCATTAAGGTAGACTCTTGGGTGTTTATGCAAAGTCGATCATTTTTAACATCAGTGGCATTACACATTCCTAGCAGACAATAAGACTGATGCTGCATACAAGTGTAAAAGCCTCTTATGTATGCTACAATGCACATTTATTGAAAAAATGAAATGAAGATGAGAGAAATGTTGATTATAAATATATCTCAGTCAGTACCGAAAACTATTTTACCCAATATGGTGTGAACGCTGCTATGCTTAGAGTATCTAGAGCGGCTGCCACTTGTGTTGCTATGGTAGCCACTGTAACCATACTTTCTGTTGCTAAAGAGAGGGATGTGGCACTGTGTCTGCCTGTGAATGTGAGAGGACGAAAGAAACCGAGAGGGTGACAGATGGCCAGGGTATAATTTGGTAGTTGTGTTATCTGCAAGTACTGGCGTCATCCAATCTAACATTTACATTGCAGCATGTTTAATGTTGCAACAGTCAATTCAAAATGTTGCGATTTAATGCATTTAATACCACCTGACCTGACCAATACGAACATTTTTAGAATGAGTTTTCCTACAACTGGAGAAATCTTTTTGAGAGGCTGCTGGTAAACTTCTTTTAATCTTGACACAGTGTCTAAAAACAGACACTTACAGGGCAAAACATGACTCAGCGGGTTAATTTGATTTGGCAAAAAAAAAAAAAAACAAAAAAAAAAAAAGCAGGGGAGGAATTTAAAAACAATTTTCAACATATGAACGCATCCTGTGCATCCTTTTGAATTCTTCATTGTAGGGCTTTTCCAGAAAATACTTACATATGTGATTAATTGCGATTAATTTAATTAGGGGTATTTAGTGCCATATCATGTAATTAATTTGATTTAAAGGGGTCATATGATGCGATTTCAAGTTTTCCTTTCTCTTTGGAGTGTTACAAACTCTTGGTGCATAAAGAAAATCTGTAAAATTGCAAAGACTAAATTCTCAAAACCAAAGAGATATTCTTTAAAAAAGTTAAGACTCGTCCACGCCCTCCAAAAACGCCTTGTTTAAACACGCCCCCCACATGTCTACGTCACTGTGTGGGAAGATTGCATAATCCGCCCAAATGTTCACGCAAAGAAAGAAGGCATAACTTTTATTCTCGCTTGTTGCTGCTGCTGCCATGTCGTGAAGACGCTGTGTGTTTCGTTGTGAAAGCTAAACTACTTTGTTTGGTCTTCCAAAAGAGGACACGACTAGAAATCAGTGTAAGTTGTTATTTACAACACTGTTCCAGAACAGGTTCAACCAAAATTCAGATGTGTCCAGCGCATTTTATATTATTTCCTGAACCTGGGAAAGAACCCTACAATGCCGGCTGTTCTGACTCACAGATTATAAGTAAGTTTTTATATTTAAAGAGTTTGCCACTGACGATTAAAACGTGAGTTTTGGGCAGTGTAGTGTAGGGCTTGTTGTTTGTCATTTCTCGATCACAAATGCAGACATGGTTTTAATTTTACGCAGCGCAATACGCAACGCAATGCGTAAAAAAACACGTATAAGTCATTATAATCCGTAATTATGTCCCCACTGGATGCAACAAATGCCTCGTTTATAATGGGTTTTAATGTTTATGTCTCGTCGCTCCGGCCGGACACGGTATCACAGTATGGTAGGGGCGTAACATTTCCGTCACACTTTTGAGGTATTCGGCCAATCACAACGCACTGGATAGCTGGCCAATCAGAGCACACCTCGCTTTTCAGACCGATGAGCTTTGTAAAAATCGACGCGTTTCAGAAAGGCGGGGCATAGAGGAGAAACAATAAAGTATGTGGAAAATAATGTGTTTTTTTTACCTTAAACTGCATAAACATATTTCATTACACCAAATACACAAAATAATGTTCTTTTTAGCAACATCATATGACCCCTTTAAATGTTTGTGGCATAACTAAACAAGTCTTTTTTATGGTTTCGTTAGATAAAGAGTGGGATGCTCTGATATCAGTGAAAAAGAAGAAAAGGAGAGACACAGACTGGGGGCTTACAGATGATTTTGTTACATAACCATCGGTCACGTCTGGTTCAATAGAACCCGGACACACAGGGACAAATATAGATGAACATACGCTCCTGCTCAGGGAAGAACCAAATGCTTTCTGTGGAGGGGAGATGAGGTCGCTATAATATGGGTGTTCTGGAGAAATCCACTATTTAAAAGATTAATTCACCCAAAAATTAAAGTTAATTATTAAATGTCATTATTCGCTCACCCTTATATTGCTTTAAACCTGTATGACTTACTTTATTGAAATACAAAACAAGAAATTTTAAAAGTACTTGTCACTTTTTTCCATGCAATTACAATGAATGGTGACTAGTAGGGCTGTCACTATACCATAAACATACGTTACGATACTACACCAGCTGAAGTATCATGATATCAAGTAGTATCACGATACCATGAAATATTGTGGTAATTCATCATTCACAATCTGCAACGGCCTGTTTTTTTTTTGTTAATCTCGGTTCCAGACATAGACACATAAAGTGCATTGCAATCATTTCCCAAAATGTAATTTGTGTGTAAATAAAAGATGGTAGATGGTTAGGTGAACGTGTGAAGTGCAGATCAAGGAGCAATTCACTCACAAATGAATCAGATACGGTTTATTTTCCACATGAACATGCAGAGCTACAAGGTGGATATTAAGATTTCCAGTGAATAACGACTGAAAATTTGTCACACAAAACTTTCATAAGGCTTCAGAATATTGTGCATGAGTCCATGTCTATGATACTTTCATTGTGTTTTTTTGTCATTTTGAATCTTGACAGCCCCAGTCCCCATTCCCTTCCATGATATGTACCAGAGCAGTCAGGATATTCTTTAAATACACCTTTTTGGTTCCACAGAAGAAAGTAAAAAGATAATGGGTGAGTAAATGTTAACAGCAATTTACATTTTGGGAGAACTATTCTTTTAAGCAAAGCAAAAGAACGGAATGAGAACATGTTGCAGGTCAGACTCAAACCTGTTTTTCCTGCATGAGCACCAAAGCTCAACATGCCAACTGCTGTGTTACAGCTCTTACCAGACCATTACTTTACAAAGTTCACCCCAAACTGTGAGTGCATCTTGTAGTTAACCTTGTATAACCTGAAAATGGAAGAAGGAACAGGGGTGCTGGATCACAGTACCTCTCATGCAGTCCTCTATCCTATGCACCAGCTGGTAGGACTTGCAGCGGTCCAGCAGAGTTCGGATAGCTGGAAGTGGGTCAAGAATGATGGTCTCTGGGTGAGCGTCAATATAATCCTGCAAGACCAGTGGAACAGGTCACAACAAGGAAGGTGTACAGGAGACAGTAGTCAATAACCTGACTAACTGAAATCTTCAAGTTCTAGCATTACTTACTGGTCCTGTTAAAATGCAACTATCTAACATGTATAAACTTGTATGCATTAATGAACACGCCGCACATACAAAGACATGTACACATGAAGCCTGTTACATTGCTGTTATGTAAAAGAAACAACATCTCAGTCTTGCATTCAGTTGGCATAACCACTCGCTGTCTTTCTCTTCACTGTCCCCATTCACTCCAATCATATGATAACATTTGACTGAATATGATGAAATGCATTCTTTTCTCATTTCCATCAGTCATTTACTGTCATTGATGGGAAATTTAGTCACTGATCCCAGTGTACTGATTGTTAGATCAAATCAACTCCAACATCTGAATGGGTGAAGACACATTCTACCAGCTCTGAGCAAAATAGTTAGCCCAACAGCAAAAAAAATAAAAATAAAAAATAAAAAAAAATAAAAAGATCTCTCCTTTTTCAAACAGGATTGTTGTGAACAAACATGTCAGTGCTCAGATCATTCTGTGTCTTATGTAAATCTATGTACTGTACACATTAAGCGCATGCTTAGTGAGAGCACGGTGTTAGGAGAGAGCTTTGTTTAAGAACATTAAGAGGCTCAGCGCTCTTAGTTTCATGTAGAGTTGAGTAGCTGAGGTGACTTTTCAAGACACCAAAACACCAAACAAAGTTGTCATGCTGGGATCAGAAGGTCCTTGTTGTGCAATATTACCATATAATAACATAAATAACCACAGCAACCAGATTTTATGTTTTTGAACGAGTCTGGCCCCAGGCTGCATTTGTGATCAAACTGTAATTTGCAAAAATATTATTTCAATTAAATACGGAAGCTGTTGTCTATTTTATATACTTTAAAATTAATTTAATTCCTGTGATGCAAAAGCCTAATTTTCATCAGCCAGTACCCAGTCTAAATGTCACCTGGTCCTTCAGAATCATTCTAATGCTGGGCTGGACGATATGGCTAAAATTTATATCACGATATATTTCTTCATTTCGGTCGATACAATATAATTCCGATATCGATATGAACACTATTAAAAAAGCCTCATAAAAAGGCCAAGAACGGCCACAACAGATGTCTGTACCTACAAACTTATGATAAATGTATTTGCTAACTCTATGAAACCTACTCCTATAAACTATATAATATTTTAGGGAAAAAACGGCGCAAATAAATAAATGTTCACCTTTTAGTGGTATTTAGCCTTCATACAAACAAGAAATTTGAAATCACTGTCAAATAAATCTCAGACTCTCCTTATTATATTAATATTTTTTACTTCAAACTATAGGTTAACATACCAGTCAAAAGTTTTTGAACAGTAATTTTTTAAAATGTTTTTTAAAGAATTCTCTTCTGCTCACCAAGCCTGCATTTATTTGATCCAAATACAGCAAAAACAGTAACATTTTGAAATATCTTTACTATTTAAAATAACTGCTTTCTATTTGACTACAATTTTATTCCTTTGGATTTCAAGCAGAGCTTTAGCATCCTTACACTCCAGTCACATGATCCTTTCAGAATCCTTCTAATATTCTGATTTGTCTTCTCAAAAACATTTATTATGATGTTTGAAAACAGCAGGAGTAGATTTTTTTCAGGTTTCCTTTGATGCATCGACAAGTTCATAGAACACATCATCTGAAATAGAAATCTTTTTGAAGACAGTTATAAATGTCTTTATCATCACGTTGATCAATTACAAACATCCTTGCTAAAATGAAGTACTAATTCTATAGATACATTTTAAAAAGACTTTGATTGGAATAGTGTATAATGTTACAAAAGGTGTTTATTTCAGATAAATGCTGATCTTTTGATCTTTCTAAGATCCTGAAAAATGTACTCACTGTTTTAAAAAATTTATATCGCAACAGCATATAAAAATGATTCTGAAGGATCATGTGAAACTGAAGACTGGCGTAATTATGCTGAAAATTGAGCTTTGATCACATGAATAAATTACATTTTAAAATATATTCAAATAGAAAGCAGTTATTTTAAATAGTAAAAATATTTCAAAATGTTACTGCTTTTGGTGCATTTTGGATCAAATAAATGCAGGCTTGGTGAGCAGAAGAGAATTATTTAAAAAAAAAACATAAATCTTATTGTTCAAAAACCTTTGACTAGTAGTGTGATTATTCTTATAGATTGAAATGTGTATTAACCAGGATAACGAGTATGAAACTTGCTCCGAGTTGCTTCAGAAAACAAAATAATAGAGCAACAACAAAAGCATGTTGTTGGAAATGGGTTTATTATTGAAAATGCAAACTGCTTGTCTGCCAGCAGGAGGCGCTGTGAGAGCGGTGGAACTAACGGTTTCTCCAGTAATGGCTGTAAACAAAGCAGCTCTGCTCATAAGTGGTATTTTATCAGATAAAAATGCCATCTAAACTATTCTGAAGCCAGTCGGTTCAGAGATACATTCATATAAAACACCCGCGTGTTTTGATTTTGAAACGTGCAGTGCTCGGTTATTCAACGAAGTCAAACGCCACAACTAAATCAATGTATGGGAAACACTGGTAACGTATATCGAAATATCGGAAATGTGTTTAAAATCATATCACCGTTATTGAAAAAATTATATCGCGATACATATTGATATTGAATTAATTGTCCAGCCCTAATATGCTGTTTATTTAATGTTGGAAACTGGTGACATCTGCTTAATATTCTTTTGAACCTGTGAGGCCTTTTTCAGATTCTTTATGATGACTAAAAAGTTAAAAGAACACATTTTTCAAAATCTCAAATCCTTTGGTAACAATATATAACAATCAAATATTATATTATATTTTCTGTAGTCATGGTTTCCAACTATTTTTTTTCAATCCAGTGATTTATTACTTTTTTTTTAAACTGAACTGTAGGAAACTAATGTACACATAAATAAATTATAATACAAGATGTAAAGAATTAAAAATAATAATAATAATTATATTACATTGTGTCAGTATATTGCTGTACCAACAAATTCCTATAATTTGAGGTTGAGTATGATGCAATTTCTGCTAAAGCAAACACTGAAACTACAAGTATGAAACTATCTTTCTATCTTTCAACTGAAACTTTATGCACTATTAAAAATGTATACTATAACTAAAAATGAAAACACAAACACAAAGCAAGATAATACAATAAAATTATTTTGGATTAATAAAGACTTTAAATGCAAAACCTTTCTCATACTGATCATTGCTCTGTAATTACTGCTTTTAATTTCCTTTCACTTACAAGTGAATGACAGAGATTAAATTCATGTAAATTAAATAGAATCAGAGTCTGAAGCTAAAAAAATCTGTCTGTGACCATCATACACTACATGTGTTATGAGCCCGAGTCATTTGTCCATTGATTCCATTCTGTCCTGTGTATATAGTCTCTGTGTACGTGCATGTGCATGTTCGTGTTACAGGTGGGCGGTTCCTTATGATAATTTGCTGGAGGCTGCGATTGGTTCTCCTCCTCACCTGATCCAGATATAAGGACCGCCCCAAATATTCAACCTCTGCCATTAATGTGCCATGGTGCGTGACTGTGTAGCGTATTGCCTTTGCTGTTTCGCCATCATCGTTTAAGTCTTAAAGTGTCTGCCTAGAGAGATTGTGAGTGTGATTGTAATTTTGTCATAGTGTTCGTGATTTCAACCCGTGTTATTTCTTGTTAACTTGACCCACGCCTGATTGACTACTATTTTGGATTCTGATTTTGAACTGTTAAGATATCGACTTGTACATATTTTACTTTGTAAAAAAGTTTTGGCGGTGTAAATGGCGTTTGACGCCATTTTTTTTTCTTTCTTAAATCTAAAATTTTTGGGTTTAGAGAGTCAGGTAAGTTTAAACTATTTTGTTTTCTTTCATTTTGGTTTAGGAAGAGTAAAGGGTTAAAAAAGCTCATTTTGTTTGTCATTTAGCTTTGTCTGCCCCTGACGCTAAATTGTAAATAAAACTCTTGTTATTCAGCATCTCTCTGGTATTGAGACTCTCTTCCTTTTCCTGTTACGGCTGACCCCCAGCGGTCGCAACAACATGATTTGCTATGAAATCGGTCAACTCCAATCTACAGGCTGGTTCTGACTTTCAGCAACAAGCGTCAACTTCTTCAGACTGTAAATTGAGGCAAAAATCTGGGCAAAAGTTGTGTAGTGTATTCCAGCCTTTAATAAGATTCAAATTCCTGCATCTTAATCAGAGCTGCAGATCTAGGCAGTGGGCTGAAGACGACAGCACACATGCTCAGACAGGCCCTCAGCACACCTCTCACCTGCACACGCTGGACCAGCAGCAGGGACTGGGTGTCATTCTGGTCTGCTTCCAGGATCAGGTCTGTTAGCTTGTGAATGATGACGTCCAGGGGACCCTGCTCCTCTAACGGCTGACTCAGGTCAAGCTGCGGAGAAGGGAAAGGTGAAAGGTCATCATTTACACTTAGAGCATGAATCTACAGCAGTGCTGACAAGGTCAAAGATCAAAGATGTTAAATACCACTACACTACATGTACTGAACAAATTGATGTCTACTGACTCTACCGGCTGTGTTTCCATAATAATAATAATGCATGGCTGACATGAATATATTTGTAGAATTTGCATTCAAGAAAAACAACATGAAACAAATTGTTGAAGTTGAGTCACTTTTGCAGATAGAACTGTAAATCAGCATTAAAGGGACAATTCACCCAAAAATCTAAATCTGTTTATGCAGAATAAAGCATTAATATGTGCTTTATACGTACTAATAAACAGCCAATATGCTAGTAATATGCACGCTAATAAGCTACTAGTTAATAGCAAGAACTGGTCCTTAAAATAAAGTGTTACTGAATTGCTTTTAAACTCCAATGTCCCTTTCATTTAGTGATAGATTAAATGAGTGGCATGTTTAGAATCTTGTAAAAATTTGCACACAAAAAAAAAAAATTGCAATGGACTATTTATGGCTGAGATCTGCAAGGACACAATCTATTTCCTTGTATGGTTGAATGTTTAAAACCATCTGACTTTCCATAGTGGCTTTATATTTAGTTGTTTTTTCCCTTCCACTTGTTTTCAGCACGGGGCGTCCCACGAGTGGCCAGGCATCCATGTCAAGAGCAACTCCAGACTACACTGAGCTCAAATCCCATGGTGCTAATGTGCTGACAAACCTGTTCTGCCTCTGATAATCTCATGTTTACTGTACATGGACAGACGGTTCCACCACAAGCCATAAGTGGACAGTGGAAACACACCCCTGACGACCTACTATTGTGTACTTGTCCCTGCTAAGCAAGGTACAACAGCCCACTCTCTCTCTCTCTCTCTCTCTCTCTCTCTCTCCTGACAGTTTGGTTGGCTAAACACAGCTCCTCCCTCACCGGCGGGGCTTTAAAGTAACAGGAGACAGATCTCTAATATAGAATATACTACAGAGATACTATAATAGTTAATGCACAATAGTTCATGAAAGACAGGTGCTGGAAAATCGATACAGTGATAAGTGATGAAGTGATGAAGTGCGGCACCCGGGGAGCAGTTGGGGGATCGGTGCCTTGCTCAAGGGCACCTCGTCCGTGGTATTGAAGGTGGGAGAGAGCGCTGTACATTCACTCCCCCCACCTACAATCCCTGCCGGTACGAGACTCGAACCCCGCAACCTTTGAGTTACGAGTCCGACTCTCTAAACATTAGGCAACGACTTCCCCCATATATCCAGATCAGAATCATTCTTACCATCACAGGTACTTCTTCATATTTCAATAATGCAACTAAAACCATAGATATTTATAGGTAGATGCCTCATTCGACAGCTCCAAGCACGTAGACGCGTCCGCCATCTTGCAACAGTCAACTTGACGTCATTCACCATAATAATCAATGAATATTCGAAGATGCCACAATCCTGCACAGCCGATGGTTGTAAAAACCGCCGGGATTTAAATTTCCGAAGAAACGGGATAAGCTTTCACAATGTGAGAGAGGGGCGGAACCATAGATATGTAAGGTTTGTGGCATCTTCGAATAATCATTGATTATTATGGTGAATGACGTCAAGTTGACCCTTCCAATATGGCGGATGGCTTACACATAGCGGCCCATAGAAACAGTCACTAATGAGGCATCTACTTATATAACCCTATGACTAAAATCACCATCACGAATATGCACACAGTTTCCCAATACTAAATATTATAATTAAATACTACTATTTATATAAAACATAATTTACTGAATCGTAATATTTAATAAACAACAACAACAGCCATCATAAAAGTTGCTAGGCAATTTAGTCAAAAGTACAAAAGCAGCACTCTGACATACAGCATTAAAGTGATACAAAATATAACAATGATGAGATTTTGCTCTCAGCCAAAACTATTTGCTCAGCAACAAATTATAGATTAATGAGACCAAAGACTGCAGATTTGGGCATCTGCCATGACACTCGCTGTGAGAATTACTGCAAGCGGAGTGATACAAACGGTGAAACAGTTGGAGCTCTGTTATCACTAGAATATCGCATTCCTCTCTGCCAATCAGATTCGAGGAACAGAAAGAACTGTTGTGTCTATATATACGTATCTGTATATATACAGTGGGTATAGAAAAGAATCACCCCCCTTTTAAAATGACATTTTGTTCTTTGCAGAACTGCTCAAGTTCAGTTCAATTTGATAGTGACCGTTTGTGGACTGCAGTCCAAATATGATAATCTACTTTTTTCAATCCAATGAACCCCTCACTAAAATATAAAGGCAGCTGTATAATTACATAGAAATATAAAATATTATCTGGAATATATTTATTCTTTTTATTTGATACACTATTATTTTGCTCACTATTGTAGAACTGTTAGAGGCATAAACATGAAATAATAATTATTATTATTAACATTTTTAAACTATTTATCATTTAACAAATTAATAAATAAAAACTAATATTTTTATTTACACTTACATTTTCTAATGTATTTTTATTTATACATATTATTGATAACTGTCCATCACACCCAAACGTGTTGCATTAAATACATTTATCATTAACTAGGGTTGCCAGTTAAATATTTTGTGTTAATTAAACCATTTTTCTTCATTTTTGCCTTTCCAATTTTTGTCACAGAAACAAGTCACTGGCAAATTATGTGCAGTGCATAATGTGCAGGTTTTTCAGTACTTCTCCAATGGTAATATCTCGTGTCATCTTAAACCCGAGACACACTGCACGATTTTCAGCTGTCCCTGACGAAAAGATTGGCGTTGTGAAACAAATCGTGGCGATTTCTGTGATCATATGTCGTACAGTTTTATTCTTCTATAGTAATGTGCGTCGTAGTCTACGAGTCAATAGGTGTCAAAATCGTACAGTCTGCATGCATGTCGTACCCAAGTTTATCAGATCCATGTCGCACAGTGTGATTCGCAATGATCTTATAGGATTGCTAAAATCATGCCGTTTGTAGAAGCCTTTATTCATGATGCTGAGAGCCACCTTCTTTTCTCCATTCACGTCTGTGTAGAGACACGACCATTCAGTTATTCATGATGCTTTAAGCCATCCGAGACACAAGTAACTAAACACCAACGTCTGCCTGCCTGCTACTCAAGGCACTACATGACCTGTGACGTCTGTCTCTGCTTTAAAACGCATTTCCATAGCTTATTTTCACTTAATGTTACACAGCCAGAAACCACAAGCAACCAAACAAACTTTATATGCAAATAAATAACCAATTTGAATCTATATCTATTCACAGTATGTCAAATTCCTCCTGTCATTACTAAAACATCCTGAGAGCTGATGCCTGAAATGAGCAGGCAGAGGTCAGAGACTGAGCCAGCGCTGCACCGATGACGCAGATGGCTGCCAGAGAGAGATGTGCAGAATAAGAACCCAAAGATGAATTTAGGTGAGCTGTTCGGCCAGCAACGTCCTAAAGCTGTCATTCAGAGTTAACATCATCAGGATAAGAGCTGATTATAACCAGCAGCAACTTTGATAGTAAGGCATTAAAGGCATGTCGCAATAATCAATATATCGACTTATCGCACAATATATGTACATGACCTCAATCATTTTTGGTGACGCAATATATCGCCCATTATATTTACTTAAAAATGAATGTCACCATGTTTTGTACATTCCACTTGTGCCTGTGTCCTTTGCAGCTTCTTGTACATAACGCGGTGTAGTCATGAGGTGCTAGTTCAAATTTAAAAATGCTTCTACAAACAAAGTTTAATCTGCAGATATGATCTTGTTTAGGGATCTGTGCCTTTGTGCATACGAACATCTGACTGCTGAGTGCTGAGTAGTGATTGTGTTTTTCAGCAATAGTGTGCACCTTTAACTTACAGAGAAAAGAAGGTCAGGGAAAAATCTGTAGATGGAAAAATCTCCATACAAGTTCTTTGTGCATTTTTATTTTTTTCTACTTGTTACTTTGCACTTTTTGTTAGAAAATGTTTATTTACTATTTACTCAAGTTATCTAATATTTTGAAACTTAATTTCCATGATCTAAACATTCTTAAAAATTAAAAGTTTGCTGTCATTTGGAAGTGTGTAGGCTTCTTGCATTATTATGCTGTTACATTATGATTATATATTCAGTGGCATAAAATGGTCTTTAAAATTACAATAATATCGCTTATCGCAATTATTTCTGGTGCAATATATCGCACAACAAAAAGTGAAAAAGTTAAAAAAGGTTTTTTTTAAAAGTGCAGCACAGAATGCCTCCTCTGCCATGTAGCCGTCAAATAAAACAGTGGTCATGCCAACTTGCTTCTGTAAACAAAAGCTTGCAACCCTTGCCCCGCCTCCGGGGTCTTCTGACTGGTCTACTGTTTTAGAACTGACATTGATGAGCGGCGCTGCGTGTAAAAGTTGAAATTCTTTTAACTTGACACGGCATCTTAAAAACGCAGCGCTCATGTGCAAGACACTGCAATGTTCTAGCCGTCTAGTTTGTGTTTACATAAAAAAACTATGGAAAAGTAACACATTGGAAAGGAAAAATGTGCTCTGTGTGAACGGCCCCTAAGAAATTTGTGGTGCATTCCACCAAAATGTTGATGGTTTTGTTTAAAATGGTAGAACACATCAAATATGATACACGGAATCTAAACTCGGGCTCGCAAAATTTCAAAATCCATGGTAGCCCTTCGGGCAGGCATTCTTCTGATTTTGGTAGCCCAAAATGAATTTAAGTAGCCCGAATAATAAAATTTAAAAAAAAGGCATCGGCTGAACTTCACTGCGGACAAATCAGCATGATTAAAAACTTCAGTGATTGCTTTTTTTCTTCAAATAACAAGTCAAGAGAGTAGGAATGCAACGGATCACAAAACCCACGGCTCGGATCATATTGCATTATCATATCAGATTTTGAGAAACAGATCGGGTCATTTTGCAGGCGAGCAAAAAAAATATGGTTCTTTATTAGTTAAATAACAGAATACTTCTTTGATACCACAGCAAAAACTAGTAGCATATAGGGATGGACGATTCCTCAACTCATTATGCGATCGATCACGTACTGATTTTTCACCATACCATTTTTCTCAACATTTTTCTTTAACAAAATGAGAGTTTAAGAAATTATAATTGATTACTTGTTATTCTTTCTTCAACAAAATGCTGCACATGTCTTTGTGAATTGAAATGTGTCAAATAATAAAACTAACTTGACATTTTAAAACAAATCCCAAATCAAATAATACAAATAAAAGAAATCTCTTCGTATAAACAAGCGAATGCTTTGGCTGTGCTTTTTCCATTTAAAGTCAGAGGCAACCACTGCATTTTAATCACGGTCCAAACAAAAATGCTAATACATGTTATTTCCATTGCAATTAGATTGTATAATTTCGAAATTTGAAGCAAAAACAGAATGGTTTGACTTTAGCTTTGTGACTGAGACGCAAATGTCATTTCTGACAGCAGGTGGCGCTTATGGAACAGCAGGTTTTATACGATAGTCTGTCCTTTGACACCACTGCAGTAATCCAATATAATGAGGCACTTGAGATTTCTTTCTCCACTGTTTATGTTAATTTAAGACATAACTGACTGTTTACGAGAATAATTGCCGAGACAGTTATTTTGAGATAATTTTGTGTGTATGTGTTCATTCAGATGCATGGATACGCGAAAGAGGAATCAATTGTGTACGCGCATTGTCTGAAACGCGGCTCTCTGTGCACGCTTTGTATGAGTGCGCGCAGCTCCAAATGCGCGTGAATGGTTTAAAACACTTGAATGTTTAAATCGGCAAGACTTAGAAACACGTGCAAACGATCAACTACGATCCGTTTTACCCCTACAAGCTAGTTAACAATGCAAATTAAGGAAGGAATTTTATATTACTGTTTAAGATAGCCCGTCGGGCAGGGTGATGAAACATTTTGGTAGCCCGACCGGAAAACACAATAGCCCCGGGACGTCGGGCTAACGATTTTGCGAGCCCTGAAACTATACTTGCCTGACATGCAAGAACAAATCTTACTGGTTCCTGCTGAAACTCAAAAGTGATTTTGTGATATGCAAGAACAAACTTCAATAGTTCTTGCACTTCAAGCAAGCACTTTTGAGCATCCATTTACCATAAGGGTGCATGGACAATCTTCTCCAAATATCATATCCCAATCTTATAACACAATCTGAATCGTGATCTTCACAATTTTGAGATGTACTATTGCGAATATCAAGTGGAACAAGCCTATGGACTATCTACTTGCACAACTTAAAACAGTAGTGCATTAAACAAACAGTTGTCAAAATGGTCAGTAAAACCGGAGTTAAACTTTAAAACACTGCATAGTCTACAATGTATAAATTAAATATACATTGATTCTCATTAAAGCTACTGAAGTTATCCGTCAATTAAAATAAATGTTTTGGTCTTTCTTTTGTGGTTTTATTAACATTAATAACAGACAGCAGCAGGTTTGCATTATAGGCTTTACCTGGCATGCATCCGATTTTCTTTCCAACTCTTTGCTTGCTTACATAACTGACTGTCTTCACATAAATACTCGCCAAGATGGACATTTCGGCATACTTTTGTGTATACTTGACCATTTAGGCACGAGCCTGAAACCCCAAATATACTTTGCTCATCCATGTTCTCAGAGCACACGCACAGGAACTGCATGCGGCATTTTCATTTTATCTTGATTATCACGCTTTCATAACCGTTGGAAGCCAAAATCAAAACTGAAACTAAAATTTGATTCATCGCACAGCCCTGCTGCTAGCTCACGCGGAATTGTTTTTCAAATATGCATGCATGATGGAGACCCATGATATAATCTGGCTAATCAGCACAGCCAGAGTTTTTGGTGTGAACTAACCCTTTAATGGCCTCGCTGATGTCAGCTGAAAAGAAAAATAGTTTAAGAGGTCAGAGCAAGTTGTTACACTTTGATGCAAAATTACGAAGACAAACATTTTTTGGAATAATGTGCGCTAATGAATAGTTAACGATAAAACCAGGAATGGTATTAAAACTTAAATAGTGTCAATTTTGACATCAGGTTGATTTTAAAAACACGTCTACAGTAAAACATTCCATTTGTAGAACCAAAAAGAGTCTCAGTTAGAAGAAAGAAGCAGAGGCAGGGGGTAATTCTATCCCTGCTGATGTCATCACTCTTTACATCTTCCCTCATTCATGAAATATTGACACTCTTCTCTTCCCAGCCAGCGTTCATGTTTGATGGATCCATTTTAGAAAATAAGCAGGGAATTAGAATAAAAGCACACTGGGAAGATAGAGAAGTACCCTAGAGATGGTGTCTCTGGGTATTATGTGGAGCACATGAAGATGACCAGAGTAAATGGCTGAAAATGGCTTGACTAATTATTTGTCATATTATGCCCATCAGTCAAAAGAAAAAAGAAAAAAAAGGACCTAAAGGATTCTT
This sequence comes from Sinocyclocheilus anophthalmus, assembly GCA_018155175.1. NCBI lineage: Eukaryota > Metazoa > Chordata > Actinopteri > Cypriniformes > Cyprinidae > Sinocyclocheilus > Sinocyclocheilus anophthalmus. The sequence goes on from JADLZN010003842.1 coordinate 81,256, forward strand.
CATGGACCAATGCATTTGAGAGGAACAGGAAATGTTCTTCATCCTAATGGAGTCTCACAGCCTCAAAGCTGGAGGATTAAACATGAATCATGTAGCATTTAGCGGGGAAATGAGCCTGGAAGTCATTGTGCAGGTTTATGTGGTAGAATGTATTACAACTTTACTGGATTACACAGACTCAGACCAGATTGACCAACAAGTACAGAAGTGGAACAGAACAAGGAAGAGAGATGACAAGCATTATTACAACAACAACAAAAATTTGGACTAAAATGTTTCATTACATGTTTCCTTACAAGTTTGAGGGCCTAAATTCACAAAATGTCCTTGGAATTTTGGAAATATTGCAAAAAAGCTCAAAACTAGATATAAGGGCAGTCCACACTAGCAAATAAGGTTTAAATATGGGCCACAAGCTAGAAAAAAAAATCTTAAAATGTTGTGTTAAGGTGTCAAGCTTTCACAATTAAATCAAACTAAAGTCTAGTTCGCCCAAAAAGTAAAATTCTGTCATCATTTACTCATTAAATTACTAAACTACCGTTCAAACATTTAGGGTTGTTAAAAATGATTTTTCTTCATACGTACACCACGACTGCATTTATTTGACTAAAAATACAGTAAAATAGTAATATTGCTAATAGGCATTTCTATTCTATTTCTATTTTTTATGCAATGTATCAACAATAATATAAAGTAGCATTTCTTATAATTATCATCAATGATGAAAACAGTTATATGTGGAGACTGTGATACTTTATTTCAGGATTCTATGATGAACAGAAAGCTTAAAAAATACTTTTGTAACACTTTAAATGTCTTCACTGTCACTTTCAATCAATTTAATGTGTCCTTACTGCATAAAACGTTTCATTAAAATAAACCCTACCCCATGCTTTTCGGGTCAGGCACAGTGTATTAATTTGAAAACCACACACACACACACACACACACACACACACACAGCACACACCCAACACACACACACACACAAAGTATTTTGAAAATTATTTGTTTTCTATATGTTTTTTATACAATGAAAGTCAATGGGGTCCACTGATACAATTTTCATTTTTGTCTGAACTACCTCTTTAAGTAAAAGGAGTCAACGGAAGGTCCTCAAAAGTACACGTGTCCAAGTTTGTGTGTGTGTGTGTGTGTGGTGAAAGCAATTCCAAGGAGCCTGTACTGGGCTATTTATTCACTAGAGACTCCTGCCTTTGTTTTTCCCACACTTAAATAAAAAGACGTGAGGTCAGCCTCAAGGGACTGCTCGTTTTTTAGATATTTGCATGAATTAATGTGACCCCTGATTACACTGAATGTCACACACGCACATGAAAAGTGATGAGGTCAGTAGAGAAAACAAGGTCAAACGACAGAACTCAGAATCGGACAACAATATTTTTATAATGCTAGAGTTTTCTAGGTCGCTGCTAGATGGTTACTTAAGCCTCTATGACATTTTAGTTCCAACAACATTTTATTGTGTTCTTTCCAGCAGGCATTACAGAGAACTGGTATTATTGGAGGAACTATCTACATAAAGATAGCAAGTTATCGCTCTGGAAGTTATCTACACTGTAAGTTATTGCTCGTTTTGCACTGTAGGTTAAGGAAGTTGTGTGAAGTGAGTCTGTGAACTTTAACATCCAAGTCTGTGAGGATTCATTGTTGTCATTTGCTGAAACGGTGTTCGTTTTACTGGCAAGGATTTTGCTGTGGTCTCATTGTGAAAGGAATGCTTACCAGACCTTGGGTTTGTTGAATGTTCAAATGTTAACATTAGCATGCATAGCCGAAACCAATGAGAACAATTTGGGCTTAACTATCAAAACAGTATCTCTAATGAAAACAAGCTAACCACACTTTTCGCTTCCAAAAACAAACTGAACCAAAAGAGAGAGAGAAATATTTTGTGTTTAGCGCTTTTCAGTACTAAACACCTGCTTAATCTCCTAGGATTTAGGAATCGAGCTACAGCCATGATAAGATTATCAACATGCCCTGAGCAATTCATTCACATATTCAGTTCATCTGTCTACTGTAATGCGCAAATAGCTGCATACCCGACACATCTTTCTACTTCTACTGTAAACTACTACAAAACCTTCTTCCTATAAACCTTTCAAGACAGACTTACAATGAACACAGTGGTTGTTAAGGCTTGCGATATGCCAGAAGCCACAAGTCAGTGAGATTTTAGCTTTATTTTTAATGTGTTTACATAGAGTGCATTACTGCCCGGCCCGCCCACTTTTCTCTGGAAGTATTTTTCTAATAGGGAGTTTTAAAATGTCTTTGCTAAAGCATTATCTATCGGCCAGCTACGAGGTGAATCACAACTATAAAAAAAAAAAAAAGTATTTGAAAATCGGTAGGGCTGGGTATCGTTCAAAACATCTCAATATCGGTACCGATACCTTGACTTCTATACCGGTTCCTGAACGATACTTTTTTCTATACTAATTTTATGAAATTCGCTTTAACAAGATTACAAAAAACGGTTTTATTTTTTTCAGTTTGTTGACGTTTTTACAGACTCAAAGACTCATCTCCTGAGTCTTTTATTTTCAAAACGCATAGCTTAGACAGAATCATCATTTCTATAAATTTTACACCAATTTACACGATCTGATCTGATTAGCTGCTTCCAGCAGTCTCCCTGCGTTTTCTCTTCCGCGATCACTGTTCTGACTCATATGTCACTCATATTACGCGTTCATCACCCGCCCTGTCTCCTATGACAAACGTCCATTACACTTCCGTGTTCAGTTCTGTACATAGAAAACCCAGGAAAACATTTCTACGGATGAAACATGAAGCTAATAACACATGATTATGACAGTATATGATTTATGTGTGATTTTCATGAGAGTCTGCCTATTTTCATAACAATAGGGTGTTTACATGAGAAATGTTAAGCAGGTGTGGTGATTAGCTTGATATAAAAGGCTACAAATCACATATTTCAGCAACATTATATGACCAAAACCCACATTAGATCACAATCGTAAGTTATTACAAACACTCAGTGGTGGTTTAAAGAGAGTATTGAGTAAAAGCGTAGTATAAATCCTATAAATTGTCTTATGTAGCATGATGCTACAAGTGTGAATGAATGGTCACGTTACACACGTTTTCCATGATGCATGAGCCAATCACCAGCACTTGATTTAGGAACATCAAGCATGCTGCATGCTTATTGGCTCACTGACGTTAATGAGATTAACCCCTTAGGTATCGAAATTTGGTACCGAATGACAAGTCATTTTTTGATACTCTGTGGTATCGAGGCAATTCAGTTGGTGCCTAAAAAACATCGAACTCGATACCCAGCCCTAAAAATCGGACAAAAAGACAAAAGGTTAAAGGTGGGGTAAGCGACTTTTCAAAAATGCTTTAGAAAACTGATTCGTGCCGAATAGCAAAAACTTGTAGCCAATCAGCAGTAAGGGGCGTGTCTACTCATGATGTGGAGGAGAGAGCGTTCACTGCACAGGACGGACATAGCCCGAGCCTAGATGAGATATTATATATTCGGGTGGTAGGACCGCATCCCTGATTATGATTTCGATAGTATACTATCAGGGTGTGGTGTTCCTGTCAGCCACTCGCACTAGTGTGAGTGTGAGGATGCTAAAGAGTTATTTTGGTGCGATTTGCTTCAATTAACGACCTTGAAGCTCCCAGTTGGTCTGTCTTTTTAGGTTTGAGTTATTGTTAAAAATCAATTCTCCCATGGAGAAAATGCATGGGATTTTTAAATGCAGAACCCAACTGTTGCACTACACAACTGCTGTACTACACTACCCATAATCCTGTAGCAAGATCCACCAATCAGAGAAGTTGCATAAAGTTTTATGTTCAAAGAAACAAGAAACAAAACAGCTACCATTAGCTTTGCAGGTGTTTGGTCAACAACAAAATCCCCTGGCAACCAAACTGCACTGGATAAATTATGCTACGTATATCCAGCATTTGTTTTGCTGGTCTATGATGATCAACTGAGAGGATCGTTTATCGTTACGCACCTGTCTCTGGAACAGATTACTAACGCTGCATTCCAATCATTGATGGAAAAGGTAAGTTGTAAGTGGGTGAGACGTCAAGACATTGATGGATTTTATTTGTGTAGAACTGAATATCCATCATTAACTTTTGCAACTTCAAACCAAGTTGTCATGCACATTTCCAAAGAGGTTGGAAATTTCAACTTTCTGAGTTGAATGAAACACAGCACAGGAAATCTTTACTAAAGAATTTTCTGGACTCCAGAAGAATGCTTGTGATTTCACACATTAGATAAACATCTGAAACAAACTGAATTAAGGTGAGATCCACTTACCTGAACAACTTCTATTCCTCTTTTCCTGAAAGAAACAAAAGAAATATATATATATATTATTTTTTGCTCATGCCACAGGTTTTGACAAAAAGTGATTGAACAAGAACAGGATATTAAATTTACATTTTTAAATTTAAGATACCATCATAGCGGATTACATTCTAACATGAAAATGAAGCCTGGATAAAAATATCTGTTACCTAGCAACACAGAGTTGAGATCCAGAGAAACCCTGACTGGCCGTTGGAAGCTAATCGACACCACGGAAGCTGGCTTGAGCTAGAAACCATCGTAAGTCAGAACCATCAAGAAAACCTCTACATTTACACAACACACAACAAGGAGCATCTGTCACAAAGCAAGCGCTAGTCAAGTGTCAGAATTCACCCTAGCGTTTCTAGAAAAACAACAAGACAAGCTGACACACAAGAATCAGTTCGCTCTGTTTTCAAGCGGTCAAATTTTGCACTCAAGTTTGTAAAGTTAAACATGTGCTGCACTGCACTTTGCTTTGTAGTAAGATCCTGACATTGGGATCTTACTACAACATTAAGCATGCTGGTAAGGAAACCCTGTGGATGAGTTTATGGGGTCATTAGGAAGACAGGCAACCATTTTCTCTTCTAACATCAGATTATTCAATGTCAAGATAATCATAAAGTGCATGAGCCAGAGCTTATTTATTATTCTGTCAGGAAACATCATGAGTGGGTTTGTGGGAGTTATTTAAGTCTCAGTGAAGAATAACTTTTCTGTGTGGGTTGATTTATTATGGGAGGAAGATTATTTTGGTGGGTGATAGAATACAAAAATGTTGACATGGAAACTGAAAAGGGGTGGTTTTCACAGAGCCCCAGTGCCTCCCTGGAAAACATTGGGTCTGTCAGATCAAACAGATGAAACATGCCTCAACTCCTCCTGAAAGTGGACTATGCTGTCAATATTACATTAAAGAAAACGCGTGCCAGAAGGCACGAAAGAATGACATCCGTTGTGAAAGGGAAATAATTCAAAGGAATTTTTCATTGACTATATAAATCAGGGGTCCTTGGCTAATGTAGCGCTTCAACGAGTCCTTCCCTGCCTCCTGGGGCTTTCACAAACATTACATTTTGGCGGACGATTAATTGTGATACAAATAAGTGAGACGAATAAAACAGACATTTTTAAAGACGCCCTGTGGTGAAATCAAGTTTTTAAATGTTGTTTACATGTCTTTCTGGGGTTTTTAATATGCTTAAAGACAATGAATGACTGACAACCGTTGACCCAATATTGCCACTGTGTAACATTTAACTAAGTTAACTGAGTGAAAGTAGATAATTATCATATTCATAGGTCTGCGTATACTCAATGAGATAAGGGTGCAGGGTTACATTTAAGACATGAAGAAATTGTTTTCATGGAAAAAAGCTACCTGCCCTACCATTTAAAAGTTTGATGTTGTTAATTGTTAATAATTGTAATTGTTAAATTATATATATATATATTTTTTAAATACATTAAAACAGCCTTTTTTCAATTCTAATAATATTTCCCATAATATAATTGTTGATTTTGATTAAATAAATGCTGCCTTGGTGAGCATAAAAGACTTCCTTCAAAAACTTTTTTTTTTTTAATCTTACCCAAAACTTTTGCACAGTAGTGTATCTGCTTTGATTTAGGGCAGGATATTCTACCAATCCTTAAAGAAAAACTGGGATAAAATTATCCATAAGGCGGCAGTAAAAATCTAACAGTGGTATTGTATAAAACGAGACGTGGAGTTTAGGACTTTGCTGGGTCACAGTGACCGATCAAGGCCGCTGGATTTAGAGATACGGAGTACGGACAGATGTAGGTGCAGCTCAGATTTCATTGGTTTTATTCTATTATCGAAACGAAGCAGAATACTGGATAGAGAAAGCAAAACATAGTAAGCACAATCACTTTTATTATGTCTAAAATACGAACAAGGGTAAAAGAAGCATTTCAATGGAACAATGTGCTCAGTTTCAGACATTTTCCTCATAAAACTCCCAGGCTTCCTCATGAATCACCCACACTTAACTGATCATGTCAACTTATACCAGAAGATAAAACTATTTTCAAGACTTTTCATTTTTGGGGTTTCATTTCGATTTTCTCAACTTTTTTACTGCAGCAACAATGGGTCAAACTGTTTTTAGAACTATTGTGACTTAACACTTAATTAACAACAGTTACGACGTTTAAAGATCTTTTTCATACTGTATATTATAATGTGGTGCTGCCTAAATTTACTTGAAGCATTTACAATTTTCCAGTACTTCCATACAATTCAGACATAATTGAACTTGATGTGAACGAATGTTAAAAATGAAAGAATTGAATGAATCAATGAATCAAATCAAATCAATCAATTAGATCAGGGTAAAGTCCAAATAGAGCCTTGCGTGTGATTCAAAGATAACGTTCATGCTTCGGTGAGCACGTTCATATCACAGGCCTGGAACTGGTGAGATGAGCACATGTGGTTATACACCGCACACAAGACTACACCAACCGTGATGGCTCTGCCAACTTCCTCAAAAATGAATACATACGCAAGGCGATATTGCACCTGAACTTCCTGTCGACTTTAGACAAACGTTCAGACGTTTTAGAGCGGCTGCATATCTAGCTAGTCCCTGTAAGATTACTGAATGTCAACAGTACATAACACACTTCTGTCAATCCTGTATTAGGCTTATTCAATATTAAACTAAATCTATTTGACAAGATTAATAAACATTCTGTAAAATGTGTGAACAGGACAGGAAGGGGTATGAAATCGTGACCTCATTTCTTAGAGAGCACAATCGTGACCTCTCTAGACCTTGGTTTATCCCTGCAGCTGCGAGCGAGGACTGCTTATAACGTCGGCAGGGAATATCATTCACAACCAATCGCCGTCTGGGACGGGACACACAAGCTTGCACATGTTGGCGGGAAAAATACTTGTGGTTACCAAAAACACAAACCGCTTCGGTCTGACTCATCTGTTGTAGCCCTGGTTACAAACAAACTGGAACAGTTGCTTGATTAGTGTGTAGCCTGCAATTAATTGTGAAATGATGACTGCGTTTGTGCTGCGGACAATCACAATACTTCAAATCATGTAGATTGCTTATAGGGAGAAGTGCATTATTACTTTTCTTTATGATCAGATGAGATATATCTAGGGACCAGAATATCAATGGGCTCTATCAACTTGGGCCTGTAAGTATCCAACAATGCCCTAGCAACTAGGCATGAGACGTTACCAATTTTTCATATCACAATAATTGCTAAAGCTTTTATCACAGTATAGGATTAAACAATAGAAACTTAGCAGTAGTCCTCCTATTATAATAACTTTGTTTCATATAACAAAAAGCAATGTAAACCCTAATGCTCAAAATAATTAATTCGTTTGATGGTAAAAATGGTAATTGCAACTTTTTATCTCATATCTCATTATATCATTTTATCTCATTCTCATTATCTCATATCTCATTTTCATCAATTCTGACTTTTTTTCTTGCAATTCTGAGTTTACATCTTGTAATTCTGACTTTTCTGAGAATTGCATTTCCCAATTGCAAGTTATAAAGTCAAAATTGTGGGAATATAAACTCGCAACTGCGAGATACAAAGTCCAATTTTGAGGGGTAATAAAATACAATTTTCTTACAATTGTGAGTTTATATCTCACAACTCTGACTTTATAACTCGCAATTGCATGTTATAAAAAGGTTTGAGATACAAACGTGCAATTCTGATTTCCTTTTACAGAAAGAAAGAAAAAAGATAAACAGTTGCAATTAACTTTTTAATTTTGATTCAGTGGCAGAAACAAGCTTCCATACAAAAACTGACACATTTGAAGTCATCTGAATTGGAATTTCATAACTTAAAAATACTAATGTACCTGACTACCTCAAATTTTTTGAATTTTGACAACTTATTTGGGGTTTACAGTTAACAGTACACAAATACAATAAAATGCTACACATTACAATGTATAAAGTAATCAAATGTTTCAAACAATAAAGAACAATAATAAAGAATCAGAACATTATCTACCTAAGAGATGTTCTCTGGCATGCTTTAGAGAATGTACAAAAATAGCCATTATTAGTACCGTTTGCCAAAGAAAGAAAAAGAAAGCTGAAGAAAAAACAAACCGCAACCTGCCCAGCAACAAAACAAAAGAAGAATAAAAGGAACAGAGAGGAATAAGCAGTCATGACGGCAAGTAAATAAAGCATTTCTTTAAACCTGTGATGAAAGCTATTCTTTTTTTGTCTGTCGCTGTCATGAATGTTAATAGAAGTTTATTAACGCCAAATGGATCTCTGGGGAAATCTAGATTAGAGTTCACAGAAGACTAGTGGTCATGTAACATTGCCGAAACATGAAAAAAACATGACAGTGCATTATAAATATACACAGTACACACGCATTATATTATGTAAACAAAAACCTTATTTTGGATGCGATTAATCATTTGACAGTACTAATATTTTTCTTACACAAAAGCATCGATTCACTTCAGAAGGCCTTTATTAACCCCCCGGAGCCGTGTGGAGCACTTTTTATGATGGATGGATGCACTTTATTTTGCTTCAAAATCTCAACCCCCATTCACTGCCATTATAAAGTTTGGAAGAGCCAGGAGATTTTGAATATAACTCATATTTTATTCGTCTGAAAGAAGAAAGTAACTTTCACGCTGACAAGAGAAAACGACCATGGCTTGCAGCACCTATGTTAAAATACTGTGTGTGAAATAATAAAATAATGTGTTAAAATAATGTGTGGTCTTATCATTTTGTGGACAAAATCCCCCAAACTTCACCCTGATCGGGAGCTCTATGTAGAGTATGAGTGCTCATGTGTTTTCAATGCAACTAACCTCAAAAAAAAGGAAATCCGATGCAATGCTGGCTTCACACATTAGCTACACAATTGTTCATTCAGCTGGAGACAGTGACTGGGGCACAACGAGCAGCGCATAAGACAAAAAAAAAAGACCAACCACACAATTTTTCACTACACCACACATATTTACAACACACACCAAGCCCTGTGTGTAACCTTAACCCTTTGCCGGTCCGGCAGTTTGGTTTTCTCAGGTTACAAACACAACACTCAAGAGCATAGTTTCCAAGAGTGCTTTGCTATGCCAACTCTCACTCACTCATTCACTCTCTCTCTCTGACTGCTGGCTAATAATCCAGGGGCCTTCGATGATGAGTAAGCCAATCTGCCTGAATGCAGAGTCATAGGGCATAAAAGTGCTGAAACAGTGTTAAAACACAGCCAGACCAAGACTGGTCGTCCAACACGCACCATGTAAAATCATTCAAGGGTATCATAGTTTGGATAGCAGAGATGCTTTAGCCAAAACACATTCAGAGCAGAGCAAAACACAGGCTTGAAGGAAATACTGCAAATATTTTATAACATGCTCTGTTTTTAAACAGGCAAACTACCCTTGACTATGTGCATTGTGAACGGAACAAAACAGATGAATCTTCAGACAAATAAAACCACTTTTGCATAAGACTGCATGTAGATTAAGGGTTTTTTTCTGGGGGAAACGTGTGCGACTGTTTAAAAAATAAAAAAAAACAAAAAACCCATTCGGGTGATACAGTTAGGGTCTTGAAAGTGGTTGCCAGGGCATTGCTGTTCAGTTGCTAAGGTGTTCTCAGTGGTTTTCACCAGTTCTCAAGTCAAAAGAGAGTGAAGGTGATATTCTGGACCCTATATAGCCTTGTCCTAAAAACACTTTAGGACTAATTATAAGAGCTAATTATAAGAACTTAATCAATAACACGATAAGAAATACACCAAAAGAATTAGAAAAGAAAAAAAAATTTGTTCTGAAATATTTTCTTAAGAATAATACTCAGGACGATGCCTTCTAATACAACTAATTCAATACTTGCGTACATTTGAAATAATATTTTAAATGTAATAGGAGAAGGAATAATTGACAGCAGTCCATTGAGTTATTAGAAAATACACCTCACCAGGTGAGCATTATTTTCTAATAATTCAACAGACCAGACTGAATTATTCTGCTCATACTACAGTTATCACACCTCAAGTATTGTTCAGATGTTGTATTTCAAGTTTTTGTGCTTAAAATGCTTTTGTGTGTAGGATTCATTTTTTACGCATCTCATCCAGTGCTCCGTTGCTAATTCCAAAACGTCATTTTAGAGCTAGTAACGGAGGCTTGAGCCATTGATAGTAATGCAGTTGTTGATGCAGTTATGAAAAGAGAAAGAGAGAATTACCTGAGTCTGTGAGTATCTCAACATGGTTCGGCTGCAGCATCTCTACTAACAGCGAAACTGCAAGTTTATCTGCTTCAAAAACACTGTTATTACCTCGCTAGTGAGAAATGACAAGTAGCTTTTAAGTTGCTAAACTATTTTACTAATAAAATCCCCAGAGCAGCGCGTGTTTGTTTCCGTGTGTGTGTGTGTGTGTGTGCGCGTGTGGTGTGTGTGTGTGTGTGTGTGTGTGTATGAGAGTGTGTGTCAGTACTGTCGGTGTGTGCGTTTGTAAGAGAGAGAGCAGTGTGCTTTCTGTATTAATAAAACATAATTTGGTGTCAAAAACATGTAAATAATTTGTCCTTTTTATCTTATTGTTGTTTCCTATATTTATTTGCTTGGTCAGTATCGTTGTGGGTTTTGTTTTTTTGCTGTTGTAAAGCTGTAAGGACCTTTGAAATAACTGAAATCATTTGTTTCTGCCTGGAACAACTTTAGCCGTGCATTTCCCTGAAATAATTGCACACCTTAGAACATTTGTCAGACAGTCAGATTCAAGCAAAAAATAAATTATAAATCTACTTATTAATCTTTAAGCAGAGAGCACTTTAAAAGGTTTACCTTAAGCACCTTATCTTAGTTTATTTCATTAACATTAATCACCACTGGAGAATTTACTTGCTGGTAACTATCAGGTAAACTAGTCATTTGACATGAAAGAAAAAAAACTGTAGTAGTAATATGTAGCAAGTACTATCATTACTTATTATAAATATTGAACATTTTACCTTTTAGGATTTAACAAGTAACTTTCAGAATTTATCTTTTTTTTTTATTGGTATTATTAAGAAAAAAATTTTTTTATCTATATACACATATAAATGGATAAATATTAAAAAAAAAATTTTTTTTAGAAAATACAAAGAACTAAGAATTTATTCTACTAAAGAATTTTATTCTCATGAAAACTTTATAAATGCAGCTCCGGGTCTTTTAGTGAGTTTAAGTATAGGAGATGTTTTATCATCCAAAAAAAACAAAAAAACAATCTGATTATTCGGAAAATATCAACACATTTCTCCTTTAAAAAAAAATCATCTTTTGATTGCTCAAGTAACTTGACCAGCCCGACATGTCAAGATTGGCTCAACCAATGGCGTGTGCTTGGAACAGGGTTATCCATTTATCCAACAAGCGGCAGAAAGAAGGACTATTATACAAATAAAATAAACTTGAATTTAATTTGGAGCAGCCCATTTAAAACGTGTAAAATGTATTATTTTTGCTATATTATTAAGTGTTGTCCGAGTCATAGAATTCGCACACTTCTTTAAATCAGATGCACAGTCTGTCAACCTAAGCAACAATTTCTGCTTATGAGACACTTCCACATAAACAGTCTTTATGTTAAAATGTAACTTATGTTAACATCCCTCTCTGCTGCCTCAACCTCAAGCAATCTTTCTCGACCACAGTTCAAACAAAGTCCTTTCTAACATGCACAATGAAGAAAACATCACCGTGTATGAGCAAGCGCGCTACATCTTTTTATTCAAACATCTCGATCAACTGATCAGTCAAGCAACAGACCGATACTGGAACAAAAGCAGCCACAGAAAACAGCGGTTTTCGATGAACCGCTGACCACAAGTGCAGCAAATGCCCAACAGCAACAGGCACCTGGATGAGATCCAGGCTGATGGATCTATGGTAGCCTCTCACCTGCACATCTCTGCAAAGGCCAGGAAATTGAGTTTCTTCATCTTCTTCTCGCTGAGCCAGTAGCCCACTCGTCTGCCTCTCAGGAAAGTCTGCATCTTCAGCTGCTGATGGCCAGATGTGACAGCAGTGTCACTCAGTGAAAACAGGAAACAGTCTTCTAATAATACCCTGTCAAGCCAAACCCAACAGAGATTATGGTCAGAACCTTAAATTACAAACCTTCATGAGTGTTAAATGAAAAACGGCAAAAGACCAACACTAAACTGTAAAGAATCAGAAACATGGCTGTAAATGTACAAACCAGGTTCTGTCCAAAACAATGCTCAAGTTGGGCTGTGAATCTCCATGGCTTTTACAAGAAACCTAGTGAACTGCCAAACTAAACTGAATTTAAACATCAGATGCATCATATACAGGTATGAATGTTGTATTAAAACATTATGGGAATCAAAGGTTTAATTCAAAAATGTGTTGCATCAAAGGCAAGTTCAAACATTTGTTTTGATCATGCAACGCAATGCACTATATTCTATTTCAGACATCTTAACTATTTAAAAATTTGACGCAAAAGTAAAAATGCGAAAGTTCAGTTTGAATATTGGATGCATAATTTTTCAGTGTTAAACACACACACACACACACACAAAATAATATATTTTGAGGAATATGGGTAACCTCACAGTTGCCGGAACCATTAACTTCCATAATACTTTTTCCATTCTATGGAAGTCAATGGGGACCGTCAACTGTTTGGTTATCAACATTCTTCAAAATATCTTCTTTTGTGTTCAGATATACAGGTTTGGAGCAACTTGAGGGTGAGTAAATGATGACAAAATTTGCAAGTTGGGGTAAACCGTCCCTTTAAGATTTGATTTAAACGTCCAGTGCATTCTATGAGAGTTCAAAAGTTTTGATTCGAACATTCAAAGCATCATATTTAAGTGTGAAGGTTCAGTTTAAACATTCAATGCAGTCTTCAAAGAATCATGGGCGAATTCAGAGCCTCGATTTGAAAAGTTGCTGTATCATTTGCGAATTAAAAATTTGATTCATAACATGTGATTCCGGATGTTTGATTTAAATGCATCAGATGCATCATACACAGGTTTAATACAAAACATAATGGAATTACAAGTTTGGTTCAAAATTAATTTTGATCCTACAATAAAATGCATTATACCCCATTTCAAAAGTAAACGATCTATTTAAAAATTTGACGGATTAATTATGGTCGTGAAAGTTCAGTTTGAACATTAGATGCATCATATCTCAGTGTTAAGATTTAATTCAAACACATGTTGCATCATGTATAAATTTGAAATATTTGATTCAAACATTGAACGCATTATATTCGATCATCTGAGAGTTTAAAGAATTCCATTTCCATTCATAACTTGCAAGTCCAGACATTCAAGTTGAACATCCGATTAATCATATGCAAGTTCGAGCTTTCTATTTAAACGTTCAAAACACCACGGGAGAGTTCGATGCAGTATTTACCAGTTCAAACATCATATTTAAACATTTGATTCACAACAAGCATTTTAAAAAATTCCATTCACATCATGCATTTAAAAATTTGATTCGAATATCCGATTAATAATATGCCAGTTTGAACAGTCCAAAGCATCACGGATGAGTTCGGAGCTTCAGTCTGAAAAGAAATCCGATGCATCATCATATGCGAGTTCTATTCGAATAATCGGCCAATAAAACATAAGTCTGAACGCAAGATTCGAACATTTGATGCATCACAGACCTGGGGCCTGTACCATGAAGCCGGTTTAGCTGGCTAGCCAGGTAAGTTTAAGTTTAGTTTGCACAAATCCTGGGTTTTAGGTACCATGAAAGTGGCTTGGCTTTTACCGTCATTCATTGCCTTAGTAACTTACGCTCCACAGCTAACCTGCTCCGGGGCAGGTTATGTTCTGGTTTAGAGATCTCAAACCGAAATTTGAGCTCCAATCAGCTTCAAGCAAAGTGACGCATCTCTGATGCAATAAAGCCACTCCCACAATTTCTCTCATTCCAAATTAGAGGACGCTACATAGAAAAACATTTTTAAAGATTAAAGTCTGATATTTAGAGATGATTATTTCTTTCAATTATTTTATATGATATAATTATTATACCCTTAATCCATTACACAAGCTAGCTTAGTTTAATAGTAATTATGAATTAAGCTTTTATTTTAAATTAATATAAAAATATAGATAACATGCAATATAAATAAGTTTTAGAATCAATAGCTTTAAACATGACTACATACCAGCTTAGATTTTAAGTGTTTTTATACCTATAAATATGATCAGCTCTATAAACTAACTGCACAACTAGTTTACTTGCACTTATACGGCAAGATGTTTTCTTTAAGTTTATGGATAGATCGTTTCATCTAGTAAATGTGTTTAAATTCTTCATATTGTTCAATCTTTGGTAGTGAAGAGCATTGACTCTCTCAGGAGAAGTGAATCACAGTTTCAAGGCATGTGATTGGATGTTCATTTCTGATGTGCACGTGCTCGGTTACCTCAGGATCAAAGCCTGAGTTGACAGAGAAAGTTGATGATGGTACCAACAAAGCCGGATTGGATTGGTTTGGTTTTGTCAACTCAAAACGAATCCTGTAACCCCGAGTTTGTTCAGCCACCATCGTGGTACAGGCCCCAGGTCGACCGTGATTGGAAGATTCGATGCTTCAAGGGAGAGTTGAAACTTTTCTATCGTTAGAAAGCGCCGTGATGCCCACCAATGCTGCCCAGGAAGGCAGCTCACTAGAATTGGAGACGCAGCCCGTTTCTCTTCTGGTTTAAGTCTTACTCCCACAGTACCACTGGATAGAAATACAGTTGAATCTGCTCCTTATACATATTCGGTTCATTTGTGAAAACAGAAAGCAATACTAGAGACCCCGGAGGACTCCTGGAATCCGCCATAAACAACCCATTCAACAGCAGCGCGAGCAAGCTAGCACTCCACCTACTTCCACATTCAGACCATCTCAAGTCTCACTGATGGATGTCAGACATCTTCAAGTCGTGTTTTCTCCCCTGTGGACACAGAAAGAGCAGATGCAGCAGGGTAAATACCTGTCTAGCGCATGTTTTCGGGCTCCGGCCGGATAGCAGTTAGCTAGCTGGAGGGCAGTCTGGTCTCCATGACTCGTGTTGCTGTCTGTCTGTCGCTGAGACTGAGAATTAAAGGCGCTCTGGTGGTGATCAGATGGACCGAATGCGGTCTGCTCTCAATCCAGACGCCAGACGCCTCCTGAGGTGGGGCTGGGCTCAATTCAGTCCGGCTAGCTTGTGTGTGTGTGTGCGTGTGTGTTCCTCCTAAAGCATGACAGGAGGTTTGTACCGCTATTGCCTTGCTGCCGCTGATTAGTCGATAGTGTGAATGAATGTTGCCGCAAGGGGGCGCCAGTGCACAGCGGTGTGTGTTTGAGAATGCGATGGAAAATACTTGTTCAGTGTCTTATGTAAAAGTTGACTGTTGTAAATCAGGCTTTGTAAACAACAGTTGTTGTTGTATTTATTTTATATAAAATATGTATATTTTCTTGGTAATATTTGATCTTTAGGGTCTAAAACCGAGGAAGATCTTGTTTTCTGAAGGATCATGTGAGACTGGAGAAGTGGCTGCTGATAATTCAGCTTTGCCATCACAGGAATTCATTTTAAAATATATTAAAATAGCTACGTAATTGCAATAGTATTTCACAATATTCCTGTTTTTACTGTATTTTTGATCAAATAAAGCAAGCCTTTGAAAAGCATAAGAGAATTTACAAAAAAAAACACTCCAAACTTTTAAATGGTATTTAATTTTTAAAAATAAAAGCAAAAAATAAATAAATTCAATACCACAATGTACTACAAGTGCACATCACAAAATACTTTAAAATTTAAAAAATGTAATACATTGAGCATGAGATTTTTTTTTTTGCATTTCAACCGGAAACTAACAATAAATCTATTTATTAAAAATATATTCTTATCTCTAGATTTTAGGGGTGATAGACTAAAATATACAGTCAACTTTTTTGTGGGATTCATCCATTTATATTTCAATTAGCAGTTTGTCATTATCAGTAACCAGTTGAACAGTATGATAAATCCTGCCCACATGTGCTTTAAATAAACACAGAAGACACAAGAGCAATAATACACCAGGCAGCAGATGTTTAATGCTTGTATGTTTGTACAGCTAACATTTCATTGAAGCGCTTAGCAGAACTGATACACAAAATAAAAGGCACCATGCACAAACTAAATACATAAGACAAAAACAGGAAACCCATTATGTACAACATAAAAAATATATAATTTTCATAATCTTTGGGACTATATGTACAAAGGTTTAAAAATGTATTTACAAACACTCAACGCACATTCATGAGAATTTGACAAAACAACAACAACAAGTGCTTCCGTCAGCGATGCACGGGTTTATTTGTGTGTTTAGTGCCCATCAGCGTCTGACAGCAGGGCTGGCGAGGAGGCCCAGGATGGTGGAGAGACAGTGAAGCTTCTCTTTGACCAGCTCTGGTAACTTCTCATTCTCTTTATATCTGAGAGGAAACAAAAAGCATACGAATTCAGAACAGTATCTCTGCCAGCATTCATTCTTAAACACAACATCAAATCAAAAACAGGCCTCGATTAAAAAACATTTTTGCAATTTAAAAAATGTAAATGCACAATTGGATTATGCATTATAGACGTTACATACATCGCAAATGCAGTGTCATGGTTCTTAAATAATATTTCTTTCTTTATAACAAGCTTTACCTGGTGATGTGTCCATCAGGGGAAGTAAAAGTGATGCAAGAGACACCAACTTGGACCATCAGCTGGGATCCATCATTAAACTGAACCCATACCTCACCAGTAGTTAACTAAAAAGGAATTAATTAATAAATAAACACACTTAAATGCTAATATAATATATATATATATATATACACACACACATTCATTCATACATACATACATACATATACATACAGTATATATACACATATATATATATATATGGGTCATTGACATATAAGGATTTTCGACAGGCCAATTTTAAAATACAAAAAAATATCTATTGTAATTGTTCAAACATTAAGAATGCTGTGTACACAAATTCATAATAAAATTTAAAATGAAGTGATTTTAGTGTTTTTTCATCTAGATGAACTGGCCGTAGCCTTAAAAAACGTCACGTGGTCCGACCATGATTTATATTCAAATTAAATAATTTCCTTAACATGCTTAACATTTTTTAAAATGTTCTCAGTAATTAAAGTGTTTAGAAAAAGTATTTGCATTTAATTTGAATTTTTGTAAATAATGATCTCTTATTTTTGTTCTATAATTTCAGAGTTGCTACACATTTATTATTTACACACATTAATTATTATTATAATAAAAATAATAATTAAAAAAGAAAAAAACTATCTAGTCAAACGGTTTACCTGAGAGGCCCAGCCGATGTTAGGCACAAAAATGGACTTGAGCACCTTTCCCGTGTTAATGGTGCGTTCATCTTTGCCTGAGTGGGGTGAGCTGCCTTTAGCCACACTAGCTGTGGTGAAGTCCGATCCTGCATAGGAAATCATCTAGAAGGAAAGGCATAAGTTACTGTTAATGAAACATTTAATTTCAGAGTGGGACACACTCTGAAATACCAAAACTGATGTGGTTTGGGATAATGTGCATGCATGACGTACTGATGGTGTGATGTGGGGTGGCTGGGGCGGACTGAGGCACACCTGAGCCACCTCTGCAGGTGCTGCTGGGCTATACTCAGACGAACACTGAGGCTGAGAAGCTGAAAAGGCTGGATTGGTGGGTCTCCTGATGGAGCATAAGATGGTGAATTCGAGACAAACTTCATGCATGACTTTTAATCTCAACCAATAGGGTGTGGCTGACAGTTTTATAGCTCTGGTGACAGATTTTAAGCCTCACCTGCCGATAGTGATGGGAAAGAATAGAGTGTTCTTAGCGCTTCGCTGCTCCTCAGCAGTGATGGCCGCTTCCAAAGACAGACACATTCGATGCCCCTAAGAACAACAACAAAAAACAAGCTTTGAATCTTGGTTAGCATTATAATAGCTGGAAGAACAATGTAGCAAGCAGTACCACCTGACCTTTGAAAGACCTTATATAAACATGCAAGCACTGAATGTGCATCTATCAAAATGCAGAACGACAATTTTACTCTTAAACATGTCAATTCGTGCTTTCACAAAGTAGAAAACATGACGCAGTAATGCAGTACCTCCTCAGAGAGCTCCATGTAGAGTCTACACTCAGGACTCAGTCCGCTCAGCCCAATGTCGCCCTTCACTGTATACGATTTCCCATTCTTCTCCACCACACGCACCTGTTCACTCGTCTTATGGGTTTTTGCACCTAAAAGATGAAAAAAAGGTTCCTTAAGCCTAAATCAGCTACAATCAGCACTACACACAGTTCATTCTGCTGAGATCATCTGTGCCGCTCACCATCATAGAAGCACACCTCCAGGTCTGCATTAGGAGTGTTCTCCATCAGCATGCACTTGGCAAATTTTGTGTATAGCGTGACTTTAGGGGTCTTCGATTTCACCAACTGGACAAACTTCGTGGCATACTGATATTTCTTCCAGTATTTTTCTGCAGTAAATGCAAGTAAGTTTAATGCAATGCTTTTCAAATGAATAGAGACAGCTGAGGGAAACGGTGATAACTATTTATATTATAAACACATGACCCTTTCAAAAGCATTATCATCACTTTACTGAAGTATTGTCTGGTGCTGTACCTGGTAAATCCTCATAGCTGCAGATGAGAATGTCTTCAGGTGGTGAGGGGGGGTGGTCTAACACAGGGAAGCCTTTCCCTTCATTGGGCTGGTACACTGTAACCTAAAAACCGTTGACAAAAAAAAAAAAAAAAAGAGCATGTGAATTAGATTCACAAATATGAATCATTTTCTCCACTAATGACAAATAATCAATATAACACTATAAATGTCTTTACGGGCACTTTTGATCAATTTAATGCATCTTTGCTGAATAAAAGTAGGAATTTCATTAAAACAAATCTCACTGACCCTAAAAATTTGAACAGTAGTATGTATTCCATTAATTACATTACATGAATTAGAGAGTTTTTAGTCCCTCACCATGGATCCATCACAGGATATCCTAAGTACTTCTTTGACTCTCTCCTGAGCTCCTTGTCCCTTTAGCAGCTCCATACACACCTCTCCAGAATCCAGGATACTGACCTAGAGAGGAAATACACATCTTGTTACATCATGATCTAAATCAGCAATTCTAGCTAATAACTTACAGGTTCTCCCTAGTGCTCTAAACTCAAAGTGAAATGGGCATATGGTTTCACAAGGCAATATAATAATAAGTGGTTATAAGACATTAATGGCTTCACTCACCACAGCGTTTTTGGTCTTTTGTCTAATAGGCTTGAGTCTGACAGCACAGAGTGGTGGGAAGCTCTTCTTAGGGAACACTTTCTCCTTCTTCTCTGTGTTTGCTTTGCCTTTGGAGAGGGGTGGACCCAGAAACTGTGCGTCCGAGTAGCCCTGAGATTCTGACACGTGTCCTGATCCAAACACATCTTCCCTGCAGGGCCCCTGATTGTTGTGAGGAAAAAGGTTTGGTTGCTGCTGAGAGTGAAGGCCGCTGGGTTTGTCACTGCAGGAGGTTTGTGTCCCGACCGGCCCTCGTCCAGAGTGGAAACTGCCACTGCTGCTGTGACTGCTCAGGTCCGCCGGCCTCTTAAATGGTCCTAGAAGTAAAAATGTTTTAAGGTTTAGAAAACTCAATATCTCAATTCCTAAGGCTTTAAAAAAAAAGTCATACTAAATATTTCCAAAGGTCTGAAATAAAAGAATTCTGTTTTCTTTAAAAATTTATTTTAAGTAATTTTTTAATGGTTAAATGGTTTTAGTTTCAATTAACTATAATAACCCAGGTCGTGTGGAGCTCCGTAGGTTTGGAACGACACAAGAGTAAATGGCAGAATGTGCATTTTTCCTGAAATATTCCTTAAACTCTGAATTGTGATGGGAATTTTACCATCGCAGCTGAACCAGGCCTGTGTTTGAGAATCAGGCATTTGTGTCCTCATTGAATGGGTGGATGTAGAGAAAGATGATCCCAGACTGAGAAAGAGGGGAGGGGGAAAGAAACAAAGCACTAATTACAAAAAATACATCGTAATAATGCTGAAATGCAAATATGTCAACAGCGCTCAATGCATTATTAAACTTTTTAAAAAAAGTCATTTTTGATAGAAACACACCGCCTCTTACTTTGCAGGCTGTTTTACAGGTGGAGAAGGTAGGCGCCCTTGCTCAGAGTAGCCATGGGGCATATTTCTGTAACTGGAGGTTGATGAAAATACTCGTCCAGACCCTGGAAGCATCTCTTCAGAGTGGCATCTCTCCAGCTCCGCCTCCTGTGGAGTGTTGCTAAACCCAGCACCAGATCGATCTGATGAGTGAGCCCGTCTCAAGTAGCGAGAATGAGGCCTTCTGCTGTCAGCACCCATGGGAACTTTACCTATACCCATCCTTGATAAATCATCTTGTAAATTTGGCTGCCAATCTCGCCCGCTCTTAAAACTGGAGCTGGTGGAATGATGGGAGTGGCTGGGGATTGGCACCATGCGATTGGGTAAAGGCTGACCAATCACCTGCCTTGTTTCCCTCTGTAGCCGGCTGCTGCTGCTGCTATTGGTGGCATTGGAGGCTGTGGATATGGTGGCTATGCCGCTGTCTATGGACCCTCCGTCACTGCTCCCAGAGTCTTTGCTTGCAGTGGGCCTGGTATGAATCATAAAGGGGTGGTCCAGCACAGCGGAGAGACTGGGCCTGAGGGCCGGGTTCTTTTGCAAGAGCTGCTGAATCAGGTCCTGAGCTTCTGCTGATATGTGAGTGGGCATCTGATATTCTCCCAGAACCACCTTATTGAGGGTATGTTTGACAGTGTCTGTGTCAAAGGGAGGTCTGCTCGTGAGGAAGGCGTAAAACATACAGCCCAGGGACCAAACGTCCGACTCCAGGCCGTGAGCGCTGCGTGTAGCCACCTCAGGTGAAATGTAGTTTGGTGTCCCACACATGGTGAAGTGCTTCTCACTGGGAAGCTTGAGCTGCGTTGCCAAACCAAAGTCTGCAATTTTAATATTCATGCTGGTGGTAAGCAGGAGGTTGGACAAGGTCAGGTCCCTGTGCATGATCCCATGAGTGTGGAGGTACAGCATTCCCTTCAGAGTCTGATGCATGAAGTGCCTTGCTGTTGATAAACAAAATAAAAATAAAAACTGAAAACAGTGTTTAAAGGCAAGATACAGTAATATTTTGGGCTGTTGTGACAAAGCTTAAAAATTTACAGCTTTTTTTTTTTTTGAGATTGAGATTATTGCGGGTTCTGCAGGATTTTTAAACTCAAATTTAAGACTTTTAAAGACCTTTTTAAGACCTGCACAAATACCATACGTACCATATGAACAAGGTAGGGCGATGTCTATAGTAACTATTAACACTGAAAATTATGTAAAAGCCAAATGGATTTACCAGTTCCGATACAAGTTAAAAAAGTCGGGGGAAGCCGTGGTCCTAATGTTTTTAGAGAGATCGGACTATAACCCAACGGGTTGTGGGTTCGAGTATTGTACGCAGGAATTGCTAGGTGGGTGGGAGGAATGTACAGCGCTCTCTCCCACCTCAATACCACGAATGAGGGTGCCCTTGAGCAAGGCACCGAACCCCAACTGCGGTTGTGTGTGTGGCACTTTGGAGGGTAAATGGCAGAGCACTAAATCAGAGTAGGGGTCACCATTACTTGGTCACGCACTCACAGTCACGTTCACTTAAAAAAAAAAAAAACACCACACATTTCAGCCTTTAAACCATTTTTAATAAAAGGATTGAGTCAAAAGTATTAATTATTATATTAATTTAAACAATTATTATCAATAAAGTATTGTAATCAAAATAAACTACATGAATACATTGTTACGTTTAGATTTATAATGCATTATCTTCTTATTCGATCCACAGTTCACCATTTGACAGCTAAGAGTTTGCAGGTAAAAACATGGGTCAATTTCACATTGATCCGAACAAAAACAACCCCAATACTGTGTTCCTGCTATACCAGAGGCTGCAGTTTCTACTAGCGCCCTATTTTTTGTGACGGCGCCATCTAGCCAATTCTAATAGCTCATTTTAATGTAATAGCTGGCGTGAACTTGAGTGTGTGAGGCGATGTCAGCAATCTCCATTTAGCCTTAGCTGTGCAAAACAGTTCACTGTGCTGCTGGATTTTGTAAACTAGTATTTGTAATCAAATTATTTTACATTTATTAATGTACTAATAAACACACTAATTTGTACCACAATTGTTTTACCATTTACTGCACTTAAGTGGGTCAGACATCAGACGTGAAGTGCTGCGGCTAATGAACAAGTCTCGCAAAGAAATGCGGTCCTGAAACTGCAGCCTCAGGTATTGCAGGAATACCCTACTCCAATAAAGCAGGCTTATTGAAAACGCACATTCATTCTCTGCCAGCAGGAGGCACTTTTGGAACGGCAGAAATAAAGCGGTTTCCCCTGTAACAGCAGAACACAAAGCCGCTTGTATTCAATGAAAACATCGCCTTTTTAAGTTTAATCGTCACATTAAGTCATATCGCAATTCTGGTCTTTTCATCCCCAAATTTAAGACCTCCTGAAATCATAATTAAGACTTTCTTGTACAATTTAAGACTTTTTATGGCCTAAAAATTGATACAACAAAATGTAAGACTTTTTAAGACCCCGCGGAAACCGTTTTGTCATTCTAAAACTGTATGTTCCTCAATTTAAAAAAAAAAATTCTTGACTTTTAGCATTTTGCTTTATATTAGATTTGGATTATTTTAACATATATTAATGATTGTTTGTTTACTCAATAAGTAAGTGAGGGCATAAAAGTGAAGAACTTACCCTCTTCCTCTGTAAAAGGTTTTTTCCTCTCCTTCAGGTAGCGGCTCATTTCCCCATTGTGACACATCTCCAGAACCAGGTACACATAATTACTGTCCTCAAAGTAATTGTACAGCTTGTAAATAAGAAAATAAAGAGGATTAGTCAATAGCTACCTTTTGAAAGAAAGTCATTCAGAATAGCAGATTCCTTCAAACATCGCAAAATGCATAATATGCACAACAATGTCATATTCCACAAATGCAGCATAAATTTTAATTAACCAGGAAGGTCCCATTGAGATACAGTTTCTCTTCTACAAGGGAGTCCTGATCAAGATAGGCAGCAGAAAATAAAAATATTATGCACTTGCTGGTTCTTTCTTCAGTCCATATCTATATGACAGTATTGCAGTGCTGCTAGTAAGAAACATAAATGCAAAAATCAGAATCCTACTCATTACTTTACATTTTAAAATTATCAAATCATTTGTAATATCTTACATGATTTTATATTTTCATGTCTGTTAAAGCAATCAGGTTTCCACTATTCTTGTCCCGTGAATTTCGTACTTTCAGTTATTTTTTACTGGATCATGATTAAAAAAGAAATTATCAAAAATGTCAATCTTTTTCATTTAATAGATTAGTGTCCTAATGTCTTCAATAATATCCTCACAAAGACTAATACTGTTCTAACCCACTAGTTCTTAAAGTATTAAAATGGCTAAAACAACAACAAATCGAAACATTACAAATGTTTTATTATTTCTTATTATTATTCACCCCCATTTTTTTCTTTGAAGAACCAGGGTTCCCACTGTCTTGAAAAACATTGAAAATCATTTTAAATTGTGATTTCTAGAACTGGAAAAGTCATGCAAATTAATTACATTTTATAACTCTTTTTTTAAGAATAAATATACATTTTCTAGTCATGCCAAGCCCTAAAACATTTAATTAGCTAGAAATAGTAAAAATAATAATAAAATAAAAATAACTCTATTCTTTATGAAACTATTTATGTGGAAAATGGGGCCTTGCAGTCAAAAAGACTGAAAAGCACTGCTGTAGCCAATGAAATATCATAAGCAAACACTATAAAAATTTCTGGATTCAGTATTTTCTGAGACATTTTAGGATTTTAAAGGGGTCATATGATGCGATTTCAAGTTTTCCTTTCTCTTTGGAGTGTTACAAGCTGATTGTGCATAGATAAGATCCCTGAAGTTGCAAAGACTAAAGTCTCAAAACCAAAGAGATATTCTTTATCAAAGTTAAGAGTCAGCCACGCCCCCCTAAAACAGCTTGTTCTAACCAGCCCCCACATGTCTACCTCACTATGTGGAAATATTAGCATAATGCCGCCCAAATGTTCACGCAAAGAAAGAGGGTGTGGTTTCAGTAACCGCAGTTAGTGTTGAAGCAGCATGTCAGGGAGACGCTGTGTGTTTCTACATTAAAGCATGTCAACATATTCTGTTACACCAAATACACAAAATAATGATCTTTTAAAAAAGCATCATATGACCCCTTTAATGACCAGTATAGTCCTATGCAATTCTTTTTTTACATTTAAAAGTAAAATAAACTGTCAAAAAAAACAGATTCAGATTCATTGGACACTAACATGAGCATCAGTTGTACAGCACCAGTACGTCTGGTGGGTCTGTGATCAGGGTTTTAGACTCACCTCAAGAACCGACGGATGTTTTAACCGACACTGAATCTCCACCTCATTAATGACTCTCTGCACCATGCCAGCTTTGTGCATGGCCTTCTTGTCAATCTGCAAATACACATGGGGCACCGTGAACGGTTTTGAACAGATGCTGTACAGCCACAACCCTGGCACTATGGTTAATTAAACAGCACAAAGTAGGTTCTTACCATTTTGATTGCCACCTCCAAGCCTGTGTTTACAGATTTTGCTCTGTACACGCATGCAAAAGAGCCTTTACCCAACAAGGTGAGAACCTTGAAGTCCTAAAGCATAAAAAGGGATTATTTGCATTAGATTCCAGTAGATCAAATAAGATCATTTCAGGAGCTCGATCTTGCCCCCTTGAGAGTTTCTTCGCCCCTAATCCTCAGAATTAAATCTCCTACCTCGATTGTAAGAGCCACAGATGATGCCAAAATTCTGTCCTCATGTGGATCTTTTGATTTCGTAGTCAAATTGAGCAGGAATGAATTAATCACTTCCAACATGTTTCATGCAGTGTTTCGATCACGGATTAAACGACACAAAAGCAGCCCGTTGCACACTGTCTGCACTCTTTGTTGACGCATCACTAGTTACCTGCATCTGTTCATCACTCTCGCGCTCTCCTCCCGCGACTCTACCTGACTCTGACGCTACCCATAGTCGCCTAGCAACCGTCTCCATGCTCCTAATTCCCAAAACACTTTTGCTGCACTGAAATATACCGCAGAAGGCTGAACAGAAGGCGAGGTCCGGACGGTAGTTTAACCGGCTGTCAGTATGATTTAACTAACGTAACGTTACTGCTTACATTTTGTGAACTGAAGTTTCGTCTTTGTTTAACATCACGTTTCCCAAACATAAAGCAAGATTGAGTAAATACGTACAAGGGCTTATTTTAGCTGTTTTGGGAACTTAAAATATACATACAACCTAATAATAGAATTAAATAGTCTGTCGGGCTGCATGGCTCTCGAGCTAACGCTGCTTACCTCAATTTTGTCACCGATTGAGACACTCATTTTCACTTCATAACCTCTTCAGTCCGACGATTCGCTAATTCTATCCAAAATATCCTTATTTTTCCGTAGACGTGAGCTGTTTTGACTTGAGCATGATGTATACAAATGCATTTAGTCTGTATATTTGTATTCCCCTCCAAAATGTTTGTCTTTCCTCCATTTTGAAAAAGTCCGCCCGTTAGAACGCGTAATGACGTAACCGACGTCGCTGCGCAAACTGACCAATCAGTGATCAGATCACAGTATGACACGGAACAAGTCTTACTACGCTGATATCAAGTTTACTGTTTATTTCAAGAATAATTCACATTTAAAGTGATATGGTCTTGTTTATGATTGCAACACTGGCTTCACTATAATTAATAACATAACAGTTCCTGTCAAGGCAGGGATTCGCAAACCGTTTTGTCAGACTGAAATTAAATATTTCAATAATTTAACAGCACAGTCACATATGCATGGTTCTTTGAAGTCAGTTGGGAAAGTTTAGGAAACCCCGTGTTAAGTTATCCATTTAAAAATGTTTTGTGATTCGTCGATTTCTTAAATTAATATAATGTATTTGAATGAAAAATTACACTGGACCCTATTACCTGCCTGTATTTACAAAATAAATAAAAGTCCTTTAAGTATGGAGACAGATCAGCCTCAAAAATAACACATTTGCAAAACAAAATTCCCGATCATGGAACACTGCACAGTACAAGCACAGCGCTGAGCTTCTTGAGTCTGTTCAGTAGTGTTTTGATTGGTGGATTAAAAGCTCACCGCGAATGGCTGAACGGGACATCCTCCAAAAAAAGATATTTATGAATCTTAACCTGCCGGGAAGGTCTCAAAAATACCGCACACAAATTCAAAGCAGTCCACGCATGTGTGACAATTTGCAAATGCAGATTCAACGATCCACAAATACATGTAGCATCATTCATAAATGTGTGATGGAAATTAATTCAAGAACTTGATATATACATATTTGTGTAAACATTTTACATTTAGGTAAGATGCATTTGGGGAAATATTTATGCTTTTACTTCTGTATTTATGAATTGTGTTTTGAATTTACGAATCGGATTTTGTAAATGTAAATTGTGCTGTGCGTTCATGAATTTTGTTTTGCAAAGGTGTTATTTTTGAGGCTGATCTGTCTCCATATATAAGTGCTTCTAACACTTCTACAAACCCTCCTGTTCTTGTCCAGATTTTGAGACTAATATAAAATTTCTCACGTAAAGTGGCACAATAATTTAGATGGCAACAAACACATTCAGTCATAAAGGCATGTTTTATTATTTGTGATCATCAAACCTCAATACTAGATATGGGACTGCATGAAAACTGGGGAAAAAAGGAATGACCTGCTCAAAACATTCTACTTTCATATGACACTACGGAGCTGAAAGCATTGCAATGTCAACAATAGGAGTGTACCTATATCTAAGCACCCATAAATTCAAATTACTAAAATAATATTTACAGGCTCTAGACAACACATCCTTTGGAAATGTATATATTAAATACAAATATAAACCATATATTTATATGTATTGCATACATATTTGCTTCTTTTCCCTCAATCTTAACGATTGATCAGACAGTATTTTAATTCATGTTTAATTCAAGTTACCAAGTGATATGATTCACCTCAAGAATGCCTTTGGGTCTCCCAGAATGCATCACATTGTTTTAGGGATAGCTTTTTGTTAAGAGCGGCAGCATCGTTTCAGCTATTGAACTACATCTATTCTATATGATCCTACTGTGGATGTCCAATCCCGGACTGTGTTTCCAATACAGCTGCAACACTTGAAGGACAGCCTGACCCAGTCCCTTAATAGGTACAAGAGAAAACCAACAGAGGAGCAGACATCTACAAACAGATGCACAAATACAGCCAACTGAGTGGTGGACATAAAGAGAATGGTTCCAGCTATCGGTTCAGTGTAAGTTGAAAAGGTTTAATAGTGGCTTAAGTGAGAATGGCAGCAGAATTAGATGGTTGAGTGAGGAAGAGCTCAGTCCACCTCCATCTCTCCAGACGGAGGCTTCATCTGCTGATTGCCTTTGCTGTCTGCGCCTTGCTGTGCTGCGGGGCCGTTATGTGCCCCATTGTTTTTGTCTCCCTCTTCTACAGGCTCCTCGGTTTTTGGTTTGGGCCGGTTGAAGACAGGATGGCAAACATCCTCTAACTCCTGCATTTCAACACAAAAACAGAAGGATTAATATGTATATAAATTGCATTTTATTAAATGATGCAGTAGGTTAGAGTGTTGTCAGCCAGTACCACAATATGAGGATTCTTTATGAAGGAACCAGACACAACCTGCCAGTAACATGTTGAGATACTATTTTGTCCCATAATAAAATATACAAGTAAATTGTAGTTTCCTTCATTTAAAATAAATAAATTGATTATTACTTTAGAACCATGAGAATCTAAATTTTAACCAGATTTTTGCAGTAAACTTGTTTTCATAATAATTAAGCATATTTTCCCTACAAATTGTCATTACCGAAATGTAAAATACAATTTAAAAAATCTAATTTCCACTACTTTAATGCAAAATACATACAATAAATATTTAATTTTATTTTTTACAATACAACACATAACTAGACAGAGTCTGTCAAAATAAAAGTCTTTTAAAGGTGGGGTAAGCGATTTTTCAAAAACGCTTTAGAAAACTGATTCGGGCTGACTAGCAAAACAAACTTGTAGCCAATCAGCAGTAAGGGGCGTGTCTACTCATGATGTGGAGGAGAGAGCGTTCAGTGCACAGGACGGACATTAGCCGAGCGACAGAAAGATAGAGATGGCGGATAAAAAACAAAAGAGGAAAACGTCTGCGGAACAAAAGAAGGCTTAAGGCAAGAAGTAGGACCCGTGTAAATATCGGATCAGCTTTCCAGCGCTGGAGAGAACTCAAGGAGCGGAAGGCCTGCGATCGGACACCGAGGTTGCTTTGTTTCTTCTCGATAGGTGAGTAACAGCGTGTCTGCGCCGCAACAGCTAAAGTCTGTCTAGTACACTGGACGCGATAAAGCGACCGTTTAAAATCATTTGAAATTTGTGTCAATACGTCATGAATAGAACGCAGCAGCAGTTTTCTGTCGGGGATTTGTCGTGTCGTGCTGCACTGCATCCAGTGTAGACCATAGATATGTATATGTATATATATCTATGGTGTAGACAGCATCACTGATTATAATGAGTTCCATAGTATTTTGTCGCGCCACGCCACTCGCGTCTGTGTAGACACGGTGTAACATTGGTTTTGCTTTGTTTCACAGAACTAATCGTTGCCTGGGTTGTGTACGTATGTGTGGGGCAGAGCTATCAAAATAGGGGCGAGACCCTTTTGGGGTAGGGGCGTGTTTGTTTTGGTGATTTCAAATGTCAACATTGGCTACCAGAAATCGCTTACCCCACCTTTAAGGATACATTGGATACATTGTATGTGTTTTGCCACCTTTTATTTATGCAAATTTAAAGTTAAAAATAAATAAATAAAGTGTTTTCCCCACAAATTAAATGCAAAATATTTACAATAAATGTTTAATTTCATTTACCTGACCAATCAGTAATTAGAATATAGTAAAACATGAAACTAGACAGAGTCTGTCAAAATAAAAGTCCTATATTACTATGTTGATACCTATACTGTAAACACATACATTAAATTTTCAAATTACTTACACATCATGATAGTATGGTTTTGCTGTGCTTTAAGTCAAAAATAAAACTTTTTATCCACAAATTGCAAAATATATACTGTAAATATTTAAATTTATTTAAGTATTTATGCATCACGGTAGTATTTGTTTTACCTTATGTAATTTATGCAATTTTAAAGTAAAAAAATATTACAGTTTTGTGATGATTCAGAATAATGGCAACAAAAAAAAATCATTATCATCAATCATTACAGTAAAGAGTTTTTGAATGAAAAGTGACTATCTGTCATTAAAATAATATATTTTTGGCCTTTTCCAAAAGGCTTTTTTCTTTTTAGGCTTCATTTTCTATATGCAAAATATGTCCTTTTTTTTAAATGTCGCTTGGAGATCATATTTTGAGATCCACTCTTATTCATTATTTATTAAAGAAACTGTGACAGGGCAAAATATAATTGTGACTTGCAGCTTGACTGTATTTTTACTGGAAAAGTGCACAAACCTGAATCTTCTGAATGATCTCTGCTACTTTGACTGCTGGGTCTTGAGCAACTGTAAGTTTGCTCTGGGCGTTCATCTTTGTATTCATCCAGCCTAAAGCTTCACACACACTCTTCTCAACAACACTCATCTCCTCGGCGCTCAAGTGCTGGTAGCGCTCATCCTGCTGGTCAAATGGCAGACATGACCACAGCATTTAATGCATCTCAGCTTCCACTCAATTCAGTTTAAAGTGTACTTCAGCATTACATTTTCTTTAAGTGCATCAATACTGATGAGGAACAATACGATGAATATGATGACTGTAATGAGTAAATACAATTAATGTAAAATGCTCTTAAGAATAAATAAGCCAATCTGAACATTGCTAAATATTAGGATGCCATTACATACACAATAATTCTGATAAAGATATAACATTGTAATAATGAATTAAATGGCCAAAACAACTGATATAAAGTCAAACACTTGAAACATTTTTTAAGTGAATGTGTTCCCCAAATAGTGGGAGACATAACAAGGTACATTAAAAAACTTGTAGATGAAAAAAGTGTAAGTTACGAAAGTAATTAGGCCAGTACCCCTATCAGCTGTCGCCCGCCCACAACCATCTTAGGAGTTATTCCCCAATAAAACCAATTTTTAATGTTATAAAAAAGGAGGTTGCACATCACTCCAAGGCTTATAAAAACACAACAGGCAAGAACTGTGCTTTAGTTGCAAAAACAAAAGCTTTTTCAAATCATTTCTATAACAGACTGTATACCAATAGACCCCCCCCCCCCCCCCCACCCCCCAAAAAAGCTACATTGCCATTCAGCATTACAGCTTACCTTCTGTTTATACATGTCCACTGCCTTCATAAAAAGCTGAATTTTCTTGCCTAGCTCATCGAACGCTCTGGGTCGACCCTCATGCTCTCTGTACCGTTCTTCAATGGGCTCACCAAACTTCTACAAAAGACAAAGACCACATCCTGCTGTAACACACATTCATGCAGTTTTTCATTGGATGAACTGACCCATGTGAAAAAGAACTACACTTCAGCATAGTTTTAAAAAGAGCACTTGTTACAGAAATAATATGAGTTCATAATAATAATATGAGTTCATTTGCAAAAACATAAACGCCACTTTAAAAAAAAAGGACCTGATTTCCATGCATTATTCTCCAAATATAGCGCGGCCTGAACCCTAAACACGTTTTGTCAAAAAATCTGGTTTTGTCCACTTTCAAGGCATCGCGAGTCAACGTGTAAACTGGGGCAGAAGCCGATAAGTCCATTTTAGCGAATCAGCGCACTGTATTCAGGTCAGGTGACAAGGCTACTTTCACTTTAAAAAGACGTGCTAGCTGAGAGGAGTGGGGTCAAGTAGCGGTTTTTGCAAAAGAAATTTGGTTTTGCTCTTCATTACTTTAGGGAATTTACTAAGTGCAAAACTGACTAGTAAGTTTTAAGGCAGTTAATTGGATGTGTAACTGAAATAAATAAAAAAAGTTATTATAGATTAAATTTATATTTTCTTTGACCACTTAAGTAGGACCTCGTAATCTTTATATGATGAACTTTCATAATTCTATTGTTTACGAAATATGGGTATAAAGCGCATACCGAATGGATGGACAAGCATTTTATGCATTTTTATGTAATTATTTAAATACTATTTATAATTGTACACTTGTAATGATGGTCTAAATATTATTTAGACCCCGTAATTAGACTTGCAAAGATAACAGAAAATGTTTTTGCTCTTCTAGCGTGGTAAGAAACAGTCAGCCGTCAACATGTAATCAATCTTTTCCATCTCTTTGGCTCAGCCACACTACTGAAACGGCTATTTTAACACGCCCACCCACATCTCTACGTCACGATGTGGGAAGATTTGCATAACGTTGCCCAAATGTTCACGCAAAGAAAGAAGGAGTAACTTATTCTCGCTGTAGTATTGTTGACGCAGCCGCCATGTCGTGAAGGCTCGTTGTGAAAGTGAAACGATTTTGTTTGGTCTTCCAAAAGAGGATAATATCTGCTTCTTCATGCCTGGAGCTGATCTGTGCTGGTCTCTGAGGGAATACATCAACTTAGTGCTTTGGATCACCGGATCGGCTTTCACCGTGACGAAGCGGAGTCCAGCCCGGGGTCGTCACTTGTGGTTGCCGCAGGCATCACAATATAATAAGGGACGTAACATTTCCATCACATGCTTGAAAGATTCCGCCAATCAAAATGCACTGGATAGCTGGCCAATCAGAGCACACCTTGTTTTTTCAGACCGGTGAGCTTTGTAAAAATCAACGTGTTTCAGAAAGGCGGGGCATAGAGGAGAAACAATAATGTACAGTATGTGGAAAATAATGTGTTTTTTGAACCTTAAACCGCATAAATTTCATTACACCAAATACACAACATAATGTTCTTTTTAGCAGCATCATATGACCCCTTTAATATAATATGAAGTATATGTTCTGCATGTCGTTTTTAAAGATAAACTACAAGTACACTCACTTGCGATTAAAAATGTAGTTTTTTAGAAAAATTAAAAAAAATAATATAACAGATCTATATATTAATGTACAAATGTATAAACAGTGCAAAATGTCACAACTATAATACACATGCATGACCTGAATACTTAAGCACCTACTTTGAGTTCAGACAGTTTGTCCTGATAGATTTCTTTCTCCTGGTCTTCTCCTTCTTCATACAGCCAGATCTCTGTGTCCTCAAGCATTATAGTGAGTCGGTTACTTTCCTGCAAAGGAAGAACATCAACACACATACATAGTAAGTCTCACCTGAGCTTCATTTTGCTAGTATTTATAATGTTCTGTTCCATGTATAAATGATTTGAGATTTTAAACTGCAGAAGTGGTGTAGATTATACAGAAACAAAGCATGAGCTCCCTAGTGTCTTGACTGAGAACAACGGCTCTGGGTAAACAAAGAGATTATGTGCTCACATCTTCAGTGACATATCTCTCATAGATGCCACACAGTTTGTCTCGCACTTCGTAAACATACTCCTCCACAGCATTTTTAGCATCGTTTCTCTCCTTCTCCAGCTTGTCTTGTATGATCATTTTTTTCTGGAAGAGAAAATGCAGTGAATATATATTTACAAACTGGATCATTGTAACTTTTCTCCCTAATAAGCCACAAAAATTCTCAAACGTTATAATTATCCAGATTATAAATGAAACATCAAACATACCCTTTGCTCTAACCTAAACATAAATAACTGTGCTCGACTGTACTGAATGTGCATTTGTAGCGTGCTTCCAATCTTAAAAGTGTATTTAAAAATATATATATTTGCAAGATTACACTAAGTGTCTTCAACATTGTAATAATGTCAAATTTAATTTTTAAAAGTAAAAAATGTGAAATTACAAGAACATTTTAAATCATTATGTTGTAGTAATCATATTTTGATGTGTTGTCTAACATACTAAAGCTCATGTAAAGTACTTGATTATAATTACTTATAATTTGACCAGTAGTGTTATTCAATGTTACATTTAAAATATCTTAAAGTACTAAAATGCGTTATATCTAATACATTTTTTGGTCACACTTTATTTTAAGGTCCAATTCTCACTATTAACTAACTATTAACTATGACTTTTGGCTCAATAAACTCCTCATTTGCTGCTTGTTAAAAGTTAGTAAGGTAGTTGTTAAATTTAGGTATGGGCTAGAATTAGTGATCGACCGATATTGATTTTTTTATAACCGATACCAATTATTTGCATGTTTATTTGTCTGATAACCGATATGCATAACCGATATTTATTTACTGTTATAAAGTAAATAAATGACTGAGTGAAGTAAGAACATATTTCACTTTGGTTTTTTCTCTTTTCAGTCATCTTTTTTTTGTGTGTTGAAAATTAGCAGTCTTTCATGCTAAATTTAATCTTCATATTACAACAATAAAAAACATTTTATTTATAAAAAGCATCAACAGCAACAACACTAATATTAACAATAAGCAAAATAAATGTAGAATGTCTAATGTTTTCAAATGGAGAAAATAAATAAAGGGCAGGAGTCATATCAACTTCATTTTAAACTACAGTTTTAGTAGGTTTATAAGCTATTTAATAGCTACAGGGTCAAGAATAATTCACTGGATAATGTTAATTCACTGAATGATATTCTCTGGAATATTGGAATATAAACAAAACATCGTATTTTATTGCAACTGGCATGTTATATCAGAATTACAAATAATGTTTGTCATTCTAGATTATGAAATGCTGGCAGCGCAGTTTATCTATGCATTTACGCAGAACTATATTCAAACTGCGATCGCTCGCGGAGATAATAAATAATTAATTTCCATAGAGTTGTATTTATTTAGATGTTTATTAGAGAAATAATGGTTATATAGTAAATGTTAATACAATTTAGGGTGTGAATATTGTTAAAAGTTACATGCAGTGGCCGTGCTGGAGCATTTCCTGAGCATCAATTCATGAGACTAACGATGAGCATAGACAACAGAGAGAGAATTCAATTCAGTGCTTTTATTTCCAACATGTGCTCATTCATGGCTGCATATTATTTAATTCAGGCAAAGTTACGTCTTTATTGAGACAGGACTTGACGGATTATTTTACATGACTCCGTGAGTTGGTCTCTATTTCTTAAAGCCAAGCTGCATAAGCTGCATATCAGGCATTTACAGTATGTAATGCATCTAATTTGTGCATAAATGGCTGTTATGTTAAATAAAGTTTACTAACTACAGCAAATCAAGTATCTGCACGACGTTGTCCCCTCAGATGCGCTGCAATGGTGATAATGCGTGCAATTCGCATTTATCGGTGAATCCGATATTACAAAACCATTATCCGATTATGGTAAAATGCTTAAATAGCGGTAAAAATATCGGTAAATTTATATATCGGTTGATCTCTTGCTAGAATATGTGCTTTATAAGTACTTAAAACAAGCCAATGCTTAGAATAGGCATGTATGTTAACAGTGAGAATTGGTCCTTAAATAAAGTGTTACTATTTAAATATATATGCTGAAACTATATTATGAAGCCTCTGTCAGGTGACCTTAGTCAAACAGTTAAGTCACTTCAGAGGTGTTTTTTTAAATAAAAATTTCAAACACAAATATTTTCTGCTTTGGAATCATGTGCATAGATGAATTTTGCACAATAAGACCAGGAACGTACAGTATTAAGAAATATTGTCAACTAACAAAAATACAATAGCATAAATGCTTGATTGAAGAGCTTTAAAGAGTGAGATTACACAGTATTTGTTTTGGGGGGTTTTTAAGCTAAAGGATGAGCTAGTAAGTGTAGGACATGACTCTAATGCCTAGAGCTGTGCTGTCGCTTCACTGGCGAAATGATCTACTAATATCTTTTCCCTGAGGACTGAATTGAGCTCTGTCATGGATATTTAGGGTAAACGCTAAATCCCTCATATGATTTTAGCAACATGCAGGGTACAAGATACAGTTGGTTCAGCTGGCAAGAGTTATAAACAGTAGCTACCAAGAGACAAATATAGTGAGTACATATAACTAGGAATGCACCGATACCAGCCCGATACTGAGCTTCTGTACTCGTACTCGTTAAAATGCCCCGATACCAAACGCAGACACCACACAGCATGTGATAAGCGCCATATTCAGACAAAGAAACACCAACAACAGAACAACAGAAAGGAGTTAAGGATGTCTACTACGAAGTATATGTATGCAATGAATATAATGTTAAACATTCAGTATTAACGCCTGTATAGCTGGTGTGCGCGAGCTGATAAACAAATCACGCTGAGTGGATTGAGCGCGCGGCGGCGCAGATGCGCAAGCTTGTCAAGTGAATATATCTTTCTCACAGACATCACTGGAAAGTTTGTAGTTCGGTCGGATATGTCAAAAACAAGTAAGTAAAACAATGCACAAGTTAATTAACAGTAGAGAGCGAGAGAGAGCGAGCGCGCAATTCTGTTGTGTGATCTTTGATGTTCACTCACTACGCACACGCATCATTTGGATTAAAACTAAATCGTACAAATAAGACCATTTATAGGGGCATTCACTATAAACGTCATTTATTTTAATTTAAATTCGAATTTCTGGCGAAAGTGAAACTAGCAGCCTGTGTGAAATGCACTAGGCTGTACTATTCTGCATCAGTACAAATACATGCACGCGTTGCACGTGTTTTGATTGCTTGAGTGTTTCTACATTATATGAGTAGCTTTGGAATATAAATCACAGCACGTTTCAGATAAAAAAAAAATGCGACTTCTATTTCTGAAAATATCACAGTTAGGAGATTTATAACGAGTGGTTCCCTGCATTATTACAGCAAAGTGCATGATTACAGTACTAAGCCGCTGCAATGGAGCAGCTCTAATGCTATATTAAATTAAAGATGATGTACCATAGAGCAAAAAAACGAACAGTGAAAGTAACAAAAACTTGTAAAAAAAACATTTTAATGGGCATAATTAAGTGTGAAAATAAGGATATACAGTCAAACCAAAAATTATTCAGAGACCAGATATCATTTTTTTACTAGTGTGGGTGCTGGACACTATAGTTCATTTATGTAAGTGAGGATAGCAAAATAAAGTAAACTGTGACAAATCATACCCAAAAATTCTTCACACAGTGGACTACCAGTAAAACTTATACAAATTTGGGACCAAAAATTATTCCGACCGAGTCTGACCGAAGTTCAGGTTTGCATGAAGCTGGGTGACAGAATGCCCAGGAGACTACAGGCTGTCATTAAGGCTAAAGGTCGCCCGACTAAGTATTGATAGTTGTGTAAATACTGTCATACTAACAGCTGTCTAATTTTTGGTTGATTGTAATCTATTACATACTTTCCTATCAAAGTTATCTAACATTATCAAACTGAATTTGTCCTGACACAGTTTAACTCTTGAGTTTTTAACATTTTCTAAACTATAGCGATTAAACTGTGATAATGTGAGAAATGTTGAAGCTGTCTGAATAAATTTTTTTTGACTGTATCTATTTGATAAATGATGTTTAACCAACTAACATTATACATACTCTTTTGGTTTCTGTACCCAATATTTACAAATGCAATAAAAATATTGGTATCGGTACTCGGTATCGGCAAGTACCAAAAATAAAAGTATCAGTATTGGGCGAGTACTGGAAAAAGTGGTATCGGTGCATCCTACATACAACCAAAATTAATTCTGGCTAAAGCGCAGAAAATGGGGCTCTAATTTGAGATGAGAATCAAAAATGCACAGAGTGGAACAAGAGGGCTGGCTTTGAACTGAGCTGAGTTAAATTAATCGCACCACTCCACATGTTCTCAAAAGAACTGAAGCAGACTGAAAATGAATTATGACTTACTTCATAATCAACAAAGTTGTTGAGCACATCTTGATCCAGCTGTCGGGTGGTGTTGGCCCAAATGGGCAGATCAACACTCTTCACTTTTGTATTGGCTTTGCTACTGCTTGCAACTTGATCTTGTTTATCACCATCCTTTAACAAAATAAGAAATTTGTAAAGATATAAGCACAAATCGGTCTGTTTCACCATTACTTTAGATAACTCCAGATAGCTCTAGAATCTAGCATGCATGACATGACCCCTTCAAAGTAGAAATAAACAGCATTTGAGAATATATTTGATTATATTGCCAAGGTAAATTGTACCTTATTGCCAGAGTTATTCATCTTTTCCTCTTCAGTGGGCTGGTCTCCTTGGCCTTCCTGGTCCACCTGCATTTTATTCTATTAATAAATGCATAAACACAGCATGAGTGATCTGATCCTGCACCTACACTGTCCACAAAATTTGTTTTAAAAGCTCACAGTGCTGAATATATTTGCTCGTTTTGGAATATTCTTTATAAACGAGGAGCATTGAACAGCTACAGCTGAGAGCCATAGAAATCACTACGATGCAGACTTCCTGTCACATTCACAAAACAAAAACAATACTTTGAAATGAATGAAAAAGCATGTAACTGAGCTGAGGTATTCGGCTTTAAAAAATCTTTCATTTGGCTTCATGTATTATGAATTATTAGTTTGTGAAGCTGGGGCACTAAGTATCTGTTAGGTTACTGAATACTAGAATATAAACTGACATATACTAGTATTCAAAGGTTTGTGGTCAGTAAGGTTTTGAAATTAATATTTTTATTCAGCAAGGATGCATTAAATTTATCAAAAATGGCAGTAAGGACATTTATAATGTCACAAAAGATTTAAAAGAAATGCTGTACTTTTGAACTCTCTATTAATCAAAAAATCCTGAAAAATATGCATCAGTTTCCATAAAAATATTAATAATAGCATTGATAATATTATTATTTCCACACCATTGACAATAATATTATATTAATAATTCAGCTTTGCCATCAGAGGAATAAATTAGATTTTAAAATATTTATTTTATACGTTTTATACAGTTATTTAAGTTATTTTTAAATTGTAATAATATTTCATAATTGTACTGTTTTTAATCAAATAAATGCAACCTGGATGAGCCTAAGATACTTTCAAAAACATTTAAAAACTTACCAATCTTAAACTTTTAAATAATAGTGTATTAGATTTTTTTTTATGAATGCATAAACAATCAGTTATTTGGGAACTTATTTTGTTTCTCATTATTATGTCAAAAAAAAAAATCTAAATACTTGAAACTACATTTTTAGACAAATATAAATTGCACCTACATACATACAACTTGCATTACTTTAATACAGCGCACAGTATATGTACTGATTGACTGATTGCTTGATGTCATAATTCTGCACCTGGCCAGTAACTTGCCTTCCAGCATATTTAGATATTTTAGATTTCTTTGGCCTAGTTTAAAAACTGCTGTGCCAAATTACAGCTGTTGATGGCATGTCATAACCCTGGTAAGCTAAATAAAGTAACCCCTAATGCAAGAACGACAATCTTCCTCTTCTAGGACAGAGGTGTCATTTTCAGTGCCAAAAGCAGTGAGCTTAAATTAATGACAGAGTGAAAAGACTTTACAGATTTGAACGCTAATGTTGTGCCTGTGTATCTAATCATGTTTCAAGGAACAAAGAAAGTCATTCAGGTTTGGAACAACATGAAGATGAGCAAGTGATGACAGAATCTTTGGTTGAACTAATCATTTAAATATTTCTCTTGACATCAATGGAATGGCAAAATCCCACAAAACTAGAATTAGATTAATTTGTAATTAAATTAATTTACCCAAAGAATGAATACTTTTTTTGCCAATCAGTGTCTCCTACCTGTTCCTCAGGCCTGCCCTCATTCTGTACAATAGGTTCTGTTTCCATCTGCACATCCTCTGCCTCTCCTTTCTGCTTCTCTATCAGAGAGGCACTGGACACGCTGAAGATGCCGTGCATGTTCACGCGCACTTTCACCTTGACCTTTGAACTGTCCCCATCAGGCTGCGGCACGACATTCTGTATGGTAAAGCGGCCTGACCACAACAGAAAAACATGCTAATCAGAACCACAATCAGACAGTAATACTTTAAGCAGGGCTCTAAACCAGTTCAAGGACCGAAAACAAAAAGCAGAAACTAAATCAAATTTAATTGTTCCGAACAGAAATGCTTATTTGAAATGGTCATTAACCGGTTCTGTTGAGTCTTTTAATTTTGCAATCAACCAATCACGAATTCAAATAGTACGCCCAATACAAATATGATGTTGACGCATCCAACAAGTGAAAAGCCAGCTGTAAATTCATCATAGGTAAGTCGCAATGGCAGTGCCCCAGCATTACAGTTTTTCTGAGGATATGGCACGAACCGTCAAGCATTAGGTCTACATTTAAGTGAAAATGAATGGCAGGTAATATGGAGTTTGTTGTGTGTTTTGAAACCAGCAAAAACTGCAGGATAGTGTAGAACATGGATTCACACAAAGTCACTTCACACACCTGCAGCGCTTCTGTGAACGGAGAAAACAGAATAAAACTATATACATAAAAAGGTATACATAGGCCTATACATAAAATATATTTCACTTAAATCATTAAAAGATTAACAAAACAAAAGAAAATATTTTTTTTTGCTGAATTTCGGTTCATGTGACGCGCTCCAAAGTTCATGGAAATGAAACCGAGACAGCAGAAAGCGGCATCCTGCTTGTTTTCTTTATTTGGCAAAAGCTTTACCATTTTGAATGATGTCTTGCTTCCATCGGAGTAACAGTTGAATCTCTTAGAATCCTTGGTTTCCTTAAAGGATTAGTTCACTTCCAGAATAAAAATTTCCTGATATTTACCCATGTCATCCAAGATGTTCATGTCTTTCTTTCTTAGGCGCAAAGAAATTAAGGTTTTTGAAGATTTTTCTCCATATAATGGACTTCAATGGTGACCAATGGGCTGAAGGTCCAAATTGCAGTTTCAGTGCAGCTTCAAAGGGCTCTACAGGATCCCAGTCGAGGAATAATGGTCTTATCTAGTCAAGCGATCGGTCATTTAAAAAAACAAAAAAAACAAAACCCTTTTATACACTTTTTAACCACAAATGCTTGTCTTGCACTAGCCCGACTCCACGCATGGCGTAGTAACGTTGGAAAGGTCACGCATGACGTAGATGGAAGTACCGACCCAGTGTTTACAAAGAAACATGCAAAAAAGTTAAATGCACTTTACAAAAAAGGTAAAACAACGATTTTGAAGTTGGAGGAGAAAATTAAATGGAGTTTTTCGCCCTACCCTACCTTTTGAACCGGAGTACACAGACGAACACACAGACGTACACAGACGAAGAGCTAATCGTGTGTGACCTTTCCAACGTGACTACGTAATGCGTCAAGCTAGTGCCAAGCGCGCATGTGGTAAGAGTAGATACATAATGTTTATTTATTGATTTTTAATGACCGATCGTTTCGCTGGATAAGACCCTTATTTCTCGGCTGGGATTGTGTAGAGCCCTTTGACGCTGTACTGAAACTGCAATTTGGACCTTCAACCTGTTGGTCACCATTTAAGTCCATTATATGGAGAAAAATTCTGTAATGTTTTCCTCAAAAACCTTCATTTACTTTGTGTCTGAAGATAGAAAGACTTGAACATCTTGGATGACATGAGGGTGAGGAAATTATCAGGAATGTTTTATTCTGGAAGTGAACTAATCCTTTAAGGGAAAACAATGCATTGATAATGCCTCACGCACGCACAC
This sequence comes from Sinocyclocheilus anophthalmus, assembly GCA_018155175.1. Lineage (NCBI taxonomy): Eukaryota > Metazoa > Chordata > Actinopteri > Cypriniformes > Cyprinidae > Sinocyclocheilus > Sinocyclocheilus anophthalmus. Next base: position 122,658 of record JADLZN010003842.1, read on the forward strand.
AACATATTTTTGCAAACTTGACATTGCAGCCTGTTCATTATTAAAATTACACTGCTCAATTTAAAATAGTAGTCCGTAGTACAATCTGTGCCATTCAGCGTGACCACCGTGCTGTTATTATGACAGTTTTAAAGTAGCAGTCTATGGAAGCCATAGAATAAAAGAATAAAAAAAGGTAAATTTGATTTTATATTTCAAAAATCCGACTTTTTTCTCGCAATTCCGAGATTATATCTCACAATTCTGAAGAAAAATCAACTCATCATTCTCTTTTTTTCCCCTCAGTTCAGAATCATGAGTTTACATCCCACACTTCTGGCTTTTTTTACCTCAGAATTGACAAACTGGCAATTGTTGAGTTAAATCGAGTTATAAAGTCAGAATTAAGAGATATAAACTTGCATTTGCAAGAAAAAAAAAAAGTCAGAATTGTGAGATAAAACGTATGGAATGTTATGTAAAATGTTAAAGGTTTAAATAGTAGTCTATTTCATGCTGTATCTGTGGGTATATGTGACCCTGGACCACAAAACCAGTCTTAAGTCGCTGGGGTATATTTGTAGCAATAGCCAAAAATAGATTGTATGGGTCAAAATTATCGATTTTTCTTTTATGCCAAAAACATTAGGATATTAAGTAAAGATCATGTTCCATGAAGAAATGTAGTAAATTTCCTACCATAAATAAATTGATACTTAATTTTTGATTAGTAATATGCATTGCTAAGAACTTCATTTGGACAAACTTTAAATGCGATTTTTGCACCTCAGATTACAGATTTTCAAATAGTTATATCTCTGCCAAATATTATCCTAACAAACCATACATCAATGGAAAGCTTTCGACACCAACTTAATTTTGAAAAATTAAACACTTAGGACTGGTTTTGTGATCAAGGGGTCAACATGTATTCTATTATTCTACATTATAATCTATTAGACATATTAAGACAAGACTCAACGATATTGATTTCTGGCATAATTAGTAACATCTAATGCTCTACCTGTAATACTTCCTAATTATATATATATTTATTTATTTATATATACTTTATGTCGGCTATGTACTTGTAAATACATGTATACATACACAGAAGGCATGTCAGATGCAGCTTTTGTTCCCCCTCTGCAATGTAAAACTGGCTTTTGTTAATGTTGATCAAATTTTATTGGTGAGTTTATAGTAATTTCATTGATTAAAAATGCCCCAGGAATTGAATTTTGGGGGAAAATATTGCCCCATAATGGAAAAGTTCATTTCTGACCCTGCCATATGGGAAGTGTATTAGGCCCTCACACACTGACATACATTAGACTCAGTATGGGGAGGGTATATGATGTGATGGGAATTAGAGCTTAGGGGACGTCATGTCTCGGTCCTAATTACCAGGCTGGTAGGTGTATTTTGACACCTCTGTGACACTCCCCTGAGATTAGGCCTGACTCTAACCCACTTCAGTTAGTGTGTTGAAGATATAACAGGTGCTCGGACACAATGGATCACAATGCTGAGGGCATTCTTAATCAAATGAGGCCATGAACAACAATTTAAGGGTCCCCTGGGCTTCGCACCAGAGTGATTAGTCTCATTTTGGTCGTAAATTAGGCTAGTGCTGACTAAAACTCAAAGTGAATCATTTCATACTGATTCCTATAGAAGTTTAAATAAAGTCTGGTTTAAGAATGCCATTCCAGAATGCAATCAACATGATACTGAAGTTGCCACACAACACACAGTAATACACACCTATTCTGCTATCCGGATAGGGCAGCTCATGTGGAGAACTATAGAATGCTTCCAGGTCAAAAGGTTCCTTCTTGTGGAAGGTGATGACTTTGGAGAAAGGTGCTGCATGGTTCTTACTATACACCTCACATTCCCTGAAGACGAGAAAACGACAGTTCTTAAAACAAGTTCAAGACAGTTCAGAAAACAAGTCAGATTTTCATTCTTAAAGTCAACCTGAAATCAAATTTAACAGTTTGTATTTCTTTTATGGAATATTTATGATCAATGATTTTACTTTTTTTATAATTCATGTGCCCTCGTAATCTTTAATCATAATCTTGAATCAGTCGAGTTTCAATCTCTCCCCCCAAGCAACTTGTCACTCACACGTGCAACGATCGCAGCAATTAGCAAAAAAAAAGATCGCTCCACCCATAATCCAATCAAGTCATCGATGGACCAAATTAAGTCCCACCCTACAGTTTTTTCCTTATTTGTTTCATTTATATATGTCACAAAAGGGAAGAAAGACAATCATAATTTCCATTTCATGACAACTTTAAGAACAACATTTTAATTCTTAGTAGACATTACTACAGCTTTTTCTGACTTATTTTATTCCCATCTATTTATTTATATTTCTTTATTTCATTAAATATTAAATACTTCAATGAAATGTAATGTAATATTCTACTGGATTGTGTTTAAAATACTTAAGGCAATTACAACTTATAAATAGTGGTGTTCGACCCGATATTGTTTTTTTTTTGCACAGCCGTACGATATCCTTGGAAAGCAGGCTGGCCCGATGGCGATTATATAACTACGATTATAATTTTATTTTTTTAATTAATATTTTAATTAAATGAAAATGAAAAGCGATTAAAAATAATTGTTAAATAAACATACTTATTCTTTAGATGACAAAGTATTTTTCACATATAAACAAATATTTAATAAAAATATAAAAAGGAAGTAAACACTGTAACCAAAAGGGCACTCGGTATTCTGGGAAGTTTGTGTGCATTAATCAGATTTTTTTTTTCAAATAAAGCCAAGGTAACACTCATTTTATATACAGTGGAAATGACATGAATATGGCAGTGGGCATATGCATAAAGCGCAGAATAATTTGAAATCACGAGTTTAAAGTAAGTCGATCGCGCATCTCCAGTGAAGCTAAACTCTCCACCTGTCCGTATTCAATTCACACGGACCGACCGTCACGCAGAGAACAATGATCATGCAGGATACAAATGCACATTTCACAAGATCTCACAACTGGATCCGTCTAAGTTTGCAAGGTTTTTGAAATTAGATGTTTTAGACATTCAAAGATCTGTTTAAATGATATAAATGTGTATTTGCTGAATGCTGACGGCAAACAAGAACGTATTATAATGTGTGCCTTTCTATTACTAATAATAAAAAAGCAATCGTTATAATACTTTTTGTATACATTTTAATTTGTTTGTTTAACAGTTCTATCTGATTATTAGACAGACATATTAGATAATCCATATTAGACAGAACTGAAGGACGACAGTGAACAAGAGGGAGAATGTGAGCACTGTGCTCTCAGCGTCATCAAAATAAAAGTCCCGCCTCAAATGCATGGCCAACACAGGCGGGAAAACTTATCTGCCGATGACGATATTTAAAAAATGCCAAATATCGGACGATATATCGGCCTTGGCGATATATATCGGTCGACCACTAATTATAATACTACACTGTACAAAGAGGCAACCTGCAATTGTCTCCTTAAAGAGTTATTTTTGGCTGATTTAAAGGTGCTGTATGTAAGTTTTTGACTCTGCTAAAGCATAAAAATACCATAATATGTTTGCAGATATTTAAGAAACAGCGCTAAGTTAACATACTTGTTTATTGAAAAAACAATGCTACTGTCAGCTGATTCTCCTTGAACATGTGCGTTCCGGGACGGAATGTCGGGTCTCTGTGTTGGTTGGTGAAATCCGCCCACTGCACAGTTTACCCAATTGTTATTTAGCACTGGGTTGCCAGGTTGGCGGAAAACACAGCGTATTCCATTTCATTCTCGTCAAGTGCGTCGTTGCGGTTGGTGTCTGTCAATCTGGCAACCTGCGGTGATGCTCAAGACTGAGGAGAGAGGGGCCAGGCGAAAAAAACCCTCTCTTCAATATTTTGAATTTGGACTGCAATACCTAGTTCAACCACTCGGTGTCAATCCTACATACAGCACCTTTAACCCATGAAAATTTATTCTGATGGTATAAATTAATGTATTTATTCAGTGATGCTAAAAATATTTTTGAATATTTTTTCCAGCTACATATAATAAAAATGAATGCAAAACATTTTATCTTTATAAGCCAGCATATTTGTACTTATTGGACACTAATTCCTGTCAATAACACATCTCACATATTTACATTTGAAAAATGAGCATGTGCTATTAAAAATAGGTTAATAGATGGATACATTTATTGTTAAGATTTATATAAAGATAATATAAAACATATAAATTACTCCAACTATGTAAATAAATACACTTGATTTTTTAATTTTCTGAATAAAATGTAAGTGATGCTGCCACAATGCTGAATTGTGTCATTGCTACTATATGTAGCTGCTAAGGTCTTTCCAGTGGTTTTTAGCACATTACTATGCATTTGTTAGGATGATATGGTTGGTTGCTAGGTGCTAGCCTGTTGGTCTTTATTATTTTCTCATGCCTAGATGGCTTGGGTCCCTTCTGCCATGCAAGTCTTTTTATGGCCCACCAGGTGCAAATCAAATTGTGATTGCCAAGAAATGTAATCTCACACCTCTCCGCAATAAACTGCATGATTGGAGGCATCATTCACTGGAACGAGTTATTTGCTGATTCTTGAGGTTGGTGGTTTGTTCAAATCCTAACTTTAAGCATGTTAAATAGTGAAGCTTTGCTTAGTTAGCACTACAAATAAATAATCACTTGGTAATGAGAATACTTAGGACACAATATAATTATTTCAGATATCTGCACTTGCTTCAAACAGGCTAAAAGTTGAAAATGTGAAGGCTCTTACCCGACACTTTCATCTGTCTGAGACTTCCAGCGCAGAGTAAATCGGGAAGGGGACTGCGTCTGTGATGGAGAACTCTCGGACTTTGAAGGCTGGAGACAGGATTGCACACTTACCACACACACACACACACACACACACATACACACAAAAAATAAACATTTATGATATACAAGCAAATGTAGTTACATAAGCTGTCTAAATAGGGTATTAGTACAAGGAATCAGAGACAGCATTGCATGCATCACACAGATTTCATCTCGTTTCTACACCTCTCCCACAGAATCCACAAACTCCCCAGGGAACTGGCACAAGTATTGTTCAACTGTTCTGTATCACACTCTCACACTGCTCACACTTCTGCTGTTTCTGTGCTGACATCTATAATGCCTGTTATCAAGGCCATTTTAAGTGCTGTAGACAGATTTGTTCAGATTATGGTTTTTTAAATAGGGCTTTATGAATTTGATGTCTTTAAGAGTCTGTTTTACCTGTAACGCACATCCGCGTGCTACAGCCTCATCTGCGTTCAGCGTGGTGCTGATGTCTTTACCGAAGAACTTTGAGATTCTCTCCTTTATGGCCGGGATTCTGGTGGCTCCGCCCACCACCTCAATGGCATAGATCTCGTCTCTGCTAAGCTCTGTACCAGGACGAGAGCAAATTAGCAATGTATTTAAATTTTACATATGTTGTGATTGATTGATTTTTTTGGCGAACTGGGCCATCGACTGCTGCTTACTTGATTGTTCCATGACCGATTTCAGTGGCGCCTCCACTCTCATCAAGAGCTGAGCACACATCTCTTCAAACTGCACCCTGTGTCCAATCACAATGACATGTTTCTGCTCAAACCTTCAATCCAACTATTTTCTATTAAGCATGAAATGCTTCATTTGCATTGATTTAATTTCACAATACACATACTGTTATTTATGAAAGAGGTTACATGAACGTTGAATTAAGTCTAAACACTATGCAAATTTTGGAGCAGAACTTTAAAAAAATAATTGGATTACCTGTTCATTTTCCCATGGACATCGATGTCATTCATGAAGCACTCAATGTTGAGAGGGAGATCAGAAGAGTTTGCACTCATGAGCTTCTTCAGTTTCTCACACTCCTGATAGAGCCTTAGAAGGGCTCTTGGGTTGTCTTTAACATTGAGTTTGAAACGTTTTTTGAAGTCTCCGCAGAAATATTCCACAAGCAACTCGTCAAAGTTGCGTCCGCCCAAATATGGGTCAAATGCTGTAGCCAACACCTGAAACAAAGAAGAGTTTGATAATACCTTTGATAACAGCTTTGTGAAAGATTAAACATAATACTCTGAAGTAAACATTTCCCATAAAAATATAGGGATAACACAGACCTTCAATTTCCCCTTGTTAAAGGAAGCAATGGAGACTTGATAAGATGAGTGCCCAATGTCAACAAACACGACATTACGGGGTTTCTCCTCAGGGTTTGGCAAGTCCTGTTTATAGATGCCATAGGCCAAGGCCACTGCAACAAGAATAACAACAAATAACAACTTGTGAAAGGCCTTGTGGACTGTAATAATAGACAGAGATAAGAGTACTCCTAAAAGTCCAATCCAATTATATAATTATCCAATTAACATTACAAAAATTCTATACATCCTGTTAACAATGTTAACATAAATGGAACCCAAATAAAAGAATGGTCATTCACATGGTCATTATCACTAAAAAAAATTATAAAATTAGTACATCACCACAATTTAACTAAATTAAAATGAGGGAACAAATCAGCACAACATGATTTAACTGATTCAATGATTTAAATAATACAAGGGAACAAAATAACAATTGGTCAATTTGTTTTAATTTGTTCCCTTTTATGGTTAAATGGCTTTTGGTTAAATTGAACTAAACGAGTGAATTAATAAAACATGTTCACCAATTAACAGATTCTTAATTTGTGACCACAATATCTATTTGTAATTTTTTATGATAATTTTTTGCCTTTTTATGATAATAACTGGCTGATTGTACATTATTCCTTACTTACTTTAACTGGTTTCAGGTAATAGATTAATGAGTTATTACAAGCATTTAAATATATTTAGCCTCTAATTGATAACCTGTTATAAATCTGTACACTAGGTGAGTTAAAAAAAAAAACATGCATACGAGTCGATATTCTATTGATTTGTGCTTATTGGTGAAAGAGCAATTATGTAAAAATCAATTTCCCAAATGACAACAATTACTGCAATTAAAATTGAGCAAAATAGTAATTTTTGTTATCATTATACAGTAAGTTAACTAAAACTAAAACAGGACAAGTTGACTAAATATGATAAAAACTCAAAGTTACATTTGACACAGGACTAAGACTAAGACTAAATTTAAAAAATAGCTGACAAAATTAACACTACTGCAAACAGTTACTCTGTTGAAGATGTTGAAGATGACAAACATCATGTTGAAAATAAGAAAACGTCATTACACAAGAAATACATGATTCATGAATCATGTTTTTGTCAGTCATCACACATTAAATTTGCTTCCGCAACACCCTCACATTTTCATCTAGATCGGCAACCTTAGAAGGGGTAATTACATTAGTCATGACAGCAATAATGAGAGAATGTATTCATATTATTTATAATGTGTATTCATTTTATTCAGTCTTTAAGAAATGTTGAAGTCCCTAACACACGTACAATATGCAAATCAACCTTCACGGTAAATCTACATAATAGTCACGCAGCCTGTTTTATTCAGTTAAAAATTGGTTTTGTGTAGTTTATTTTTCAACAACATGCACACTGTTAAAAAGTGATACCTCGCAATTGCTACCTTAAAGGGACAGTTCACGATCAAAATGGAAAATTGCTGTTAAAGGGGGGGTAAGCGATTTTTCAAAAACGCTTTAGAAAACGAATAGCAAAACAAACTTGTAGCCAATCAGCAGTAAGGGTACAGCAGTGTGTCTACTCATGATGTGGAGGAGAGAGAGCGTTCAGTCTGAGCCAAGCGACAGAAAGATAGAGATGAAAGATAAAAAAACAAAAGAGGAAAACGTCTGCGGAACAAAAGAAGGCTTAGGACATAGGCAAGATTAAATGTGTAAATATCGGATCAGTTTTCCAGTGCTGGAGAGAACTCAAGGAGTGGAGGCCTGCGATCGGACCCCGAGGTTGCTTTGTTTCTTCTTGATAGGTTAGTGTCTATCGGTGTCACGCGTGTCTGCGCCGCAACAGCTAAAGTCTTGTCTAGTACACTGGACGCGACAAAGCGACCGTTTAAAATAATTTGAAATTTGTGTCAATACATCATAAATAGAAAGCAGCAGCAGTTTTCTGTCAGGGATTTATTGTGCCGCGCCGCATCCAGTGTAGACCATATATATATATATATAGATATATATAGATATATATATATATATATAATAATATATCCTTATCTATGGATAAGAACGCATCACTGATTATGAGTTCTATAGTATTTTGTCGCGCCGCACCACTCGCGTCTGGTGTAGACACGGTGTAACATTGGTTTTGCTTTGTTTCACAGAACTAATCGTTGCCTGGGTTGCGTACGTATGTGTGGGGCGGAGCTGTCAAAATAGGGGCAAGACCCTTTTGGGGTAGGGGTTTTTGTTTTGGTGATTTCAAATGTCAACTTTGGCTACCAGAAATCCCTTACCCCACCTTTAATTTACTCACCCTCAGCTCACCTTTTTACATAAACCACAAGAAACCATGAAAGTTTAATTTCGGCGCTTCATTCAAGTTCTCGGTCCACACATGCTTGTATCAGCAGCTTGTCTTTGGCCCAAGTCTGAACTGTTTCCTCAATTCAGTTCTTGTTGGAGGAACTGAAGCTCTGAATGAGTTGGCAAAAATCGGCATCATACGATCATATTATGTCAGAATTTTGGCTCATTTTGAGTCATGGTCGGAAAACGTCTGAAAGTGAGTTTTGATTGAGTAACTTGTAGATCTGTGCTGTTTGAGACGCAAACTGTTTCAGATGGTTTAGTCCGATTTAGTGAACTGGGTTCACTATAAAGAACCAACTGTTCACAAACTGGACATCTGAGGCTATGGATTTCAGGTAGTTATGTTGTAAATAATGTTCTGTTTCTTGAATCAGATCGTTTTGCTTCATCATGAGACCTCAATGTATCGTCACAAGCCACGGTGTTACCTGTACATGATTTTATTTTTTACTCTCAAGGGACGGTAGCCGTTGACTTGCATTTAAGAATCACCAAGGACCATGGTTTCAGATAAAAATCTTCTTTACTGTTCTACTGAAGAAAACAAGTCACTGACCTGTACATTACACAATTTTCATGTTTGGGTGAACTATCCCTTTAAAGAGCTATTTCTACCTGATTTAATGCGTAAACATTAGTTTTGTTGGTATAAATCGATGTATTTTTGACTATAAATAAAACCAATTAATTTAGATGCTACCATTTTTAGGTAACCATTTTCTGTTTAGTTAGATAATGACAACATTTAAAAAAAAAATTGTAACACTTTATTTTAGGGTCTCTTAACTAGTTGCTTATTAGCATGCATATTACTAGAATTTAAGCTACTAATTAAGCACATAAATGCCTTATTCTACATGACCTTATTCTACATCCCTAATCCTACCCAATACCTAAACTTAACAACTACCTTTCTAACTATTAATAAGCAGCAAATTAGGAATTTATTGCGGGAAAAGTTGTAGTTAATAGTGAATAAGTGTTCCCTATTCTAAAGTGTTACCAAAAAAATCAACAGCTTAATTTTGCTGACCTGCTGTTGTGTCATTAATCAGCCTCAAGCAGTTCAGCCCAGCAATCTGAGTTGCGTCCATCAGGGATCTCCTTTCTACATCCGTAAAGAAGCTGGGGACCTAGAGAAAACCAAAACATGTCAAAGAGATGACAGGCATGTCAAGAGCACTAGCAGAAATACGCTAGGTTCAATGATTTAGAAGCACTCACAGATATCACACAGTCCACCACAGGCTTCTTCAAGGCATGCTCAGAAGTTTCTTTCAGCTTGGTGAGCAACATGGCAGTCATCTGCTCGATGGTAAACACCTTGTCCTCATTCAGATAACGTACCTATGACAATGCAATGTGTGTGTAAGATGATCTCTAGCATGTTTAACATTCTAGAACTTTCACACTATTGCTTTTTGCGATATTCTTGAAAACACTGTTTTCCTGAAAGAATTAAAATGCACACAACTACTCATGTTTTGTCTATGCATTCTTTGCATTTTTTTTTGTGTCCAAAACATGATTTTTGGGACAGTGGTCTACAATAGCAAAATAGTTTTCAAAGTGGTGGCAAAACACATTATAGCACCTTTATTCCAGTGCTGCCATTGTCCAGTTTGTGAAGGTTGTAAGGCAACTTGGATTTTTCCCCTTGAACAAATTGGTCATCAACCGCTCGACCGTGAAACTTCTTAAAGCCGTGAACCGTGTTCTTAAAGTTAGTTATGATCTGTAGGAGGCATGTTTATTGGTTAATATCCCACCTAATTTTATGATTAGCAAATATTGTAAAGGTTTAAGAAATTAGAAAGCATGAAATGAACAGCATTTCGTACCTGACTTTTAGCAGCATTTCCAATGGTCCGGTTTTTAGAGGCCAGAGAAATGCATGCTCTGTTGGAAAAGATGACATGTTCATAAATGTATCATACATTGTGACAACACCCTCCATATTTTATTTCCAATCTGATGCATTCTAGAACCTGGATGAGCAGGGTGTGGATCAGCACCTTGGACAGCGTCTTCACTAGTGCTTATCACAAGTCTTCCTGAGTCGCAAACCATGTTATGGTGTGAAATAAGCTTTTGAGATTTGAAAAGGCATATCAAGACTGCTAGAAGCTGGAGGTCTTTAATATGATTTCTTATAAGAGGCAGCAAGGTTTCTGCATTTCAGACCCACTAGAATTATAATAGTGGAAATTATTAGTGGAATTAAACAGGCTTCAAACTGAAAAAAATCTAACTTGTTGCAATTCATTTGGATTAATCTGTTCAACATGTTCAATCAATGTTTGGGTGCAACCTCGTGCTTCTTCTATTTTTTTCACAAATTCTGTGTTTTCTATAGTAGCAATCAATACAAGCCAACATCAAATACAATAATGTGTGAAATATTAATTCACTTGAATAGAATGAGACCACGGGATGTTTCAAACGCTTTTTCAGTTCCATCTATTGGATTGTCACTACCAGACAGAAAATGTTTAATATTGACAGATAGATAGATAGATAGACAGACAAACAGACAGACAGACAGACAGATAGACAGACAGAACAGACAGACGACAGACAGACAGACAGACAGATAGACAGACAGAAAAGACAGACAGACAGATAGGTAAATAGATAGATAGATAGATAGATAGATAGATAGATAGATAGATAGATAGATATTAGATAGTAATAGAACAACACAGACATACAGACAGATAGACAGATGAGAGAAATAATTAAGATAGATAGATAATAGATGATCGGATAGCTAGACAATAGACAGTGATAGACAGACAGACAGATGATAGATCGATAGATATATAGATAGACAGATAGACAGATAGCCAGACAGACAGACAGATGATAGATAGATAGATAGATAGATAGATAGATAGATAGATAGATAATAGACATACAGACACACAGGACAGACAGACAACAGACAGACCAGACATATAGACGACAGACAACAGACAGACAACAGACAACAGAAGATAGACAGACAGACAGACACAGCAGACAGCCAGATTATAGATAGATTAGATAGATAGAAGTAGATAGATGATAGATAGAATGTTTCTCTTATTTCTAACTCATTTTACAATGATCTATGTAATTTGAGATAATTTTCTAAAAATTACCTCAAAAACAATTCCTTTACAATTGTGAGCTTGCTGAACTCATAACAGGTAAAACACATAAAAGAAGACCTTAAATGATAATTCACCCCAAAATTCTGTCACCATTTAATCATCCTCATGTTGTTCCAAACCTGTATGACTCTCTTTCTTCTGTGGAACATAAAAGGCTTTGAGGAAATGGTTCAAGGTGACCAAAACCACATGGTTACCATCCCATCATTCTTCAAAATGTCTTGTGTTCTACAGAAGAAAGACACGCAGCTTTGGAAATCTGTACTTTGAATGCAATATAAGTCGCTTTGGATAAAAGCATGTAAAGAAAATAACATAGATACTGCCTGATTTGTTGATGTTGCTGACAAAAAATAGGAACACAGCTGTAAAACTTTATCTCTTCCTTCCGTCAGGATGTAGAAACTATTTTTAAAATATTTTTATTATGCATATATATATATATATATTAATCAACCATGAGTATTGAGTTATGGTGTGAAGGCTGATGTTTTTTGTCATATAATGTCATAATTTTAATAAAATGAAAAGAAAATCAAATGAAAGCTACATTTGTGTAAAGGACATTCTAGTCATCATCTCTGATTAATTTCAGTGCAATTGTTGCTATATTAAAACCGATGGCAGGTAAAGTTGTGGGACATACCTTGCGAAAATTAACCATGGTTTTATTATAGTAAAAGTGTAGTAACCATGTTTTTTGGCGTATTGATTACCATTTGCACAACCACAGCTTTACAACAATGGTTAAACTATGGTTAGTGTTGCAAAACCATGGTTCATTTGTGGTTACCATGGTTTAACTATAGTGACCATGTTTGTTTGGATTTATATGTAGTAAAACCATGGTTAATTGTCCTATGTCCCATATTTCAAGAATCAGTGTGATCTGTAACTAGTGTTGCAGGAGAAGCTGAGGATGCGCTAACAACAGAATTCGACTCGAGTAAGCACCGCAGTGACCTCCTACAACACCTCAAGTCTGATTTCCTTTTAGGACGATGGTGCAAAATTTTCCAGTTTTCCAGCATCTTAATTTTGATTGCATGTGTCGCCGCGCCCAAAACAGTCTCGTGGACTCGGCGCATGCAGGGTGTCGGATTATACCGTTCACGTGCCATGCTCGTGCGAGACATGCAGTTTTGAGTTCGCCTAACACTTGCGAAAAGCCTTACAAACAGCCGTTCTGATCCATTTCACGAGCGACTGAGCGTGTGGATGACAGGGGGGAATTACGACGAGCATGTCTCTTATTCACATGACTAAGAAATCCAGGCGTTCTCGTGATAATAAGCCAATTGGACAAATAAAGACACAAAAGAGCATTTCTCTCAGACACGTTTCAGGGCGTAGACAACACTGACCAGACTCGCGCAGCGGCTAAACTGATGAGATCCATGCAAAATGGAGATGCGCGAGGGGCTTAGCATCTTTCGGACAAAACTGACAGTCGCAGGAGGAAAATGCACTGGCAACAGCAAACGTTGCGTAACAACACACAGCATCATTTTGCAGGGCTGGCAATGCTATACTTACGGAGTGCATCTGTCACTGTATTCATTTGCAATGGTTTCAATGCCGCCGCTCCTGGCAACAGCGATGTAACAGTTCTGGAAACCCACATCAATTCCCACCACAGACATGTTCAGTCCTTATTTCTTTATTCTTAACACCTCCGGTCCAGTTTTAACAGTGCAGCTGGGTGAGAACACAACACCCCTATTCTACAGTATGTGCTGAGTGCGCTTGTAACCGAGCTAGAAGTATTACTCGCTATTATTGTAAATCGGGCTTTAGATAGATAATAGATAATTCTTCCTCCCTAATCCTAGCAGAGAACGCTTCTACTGCATTCTTGCAGCCTCCACTGATATTGTCAGCCGGCAATATGGGTAAACCTGCGCATTTGTCAAGAGACTGGAATTCAGCCAAGCCCCGCCCACGGCTGGTTCTGATGTAGTGCTCACTGGCGCTACCCAGGCAGTTCGATTGGCGCAGCGTCCAGATAAGGACGAAGAATCTAGAAGCTGGCGACAGCTCGCATTTTTACGTCACAGGGAATGAGCGTGCAGTTCAGCGACCTATGAGAGAGTCAGGGGCCCATCACTGCACAAATACATAACCAGCAATTACATCAATAATTAAAGGACTTATTACACCGCCCTCTTTATCATCTAAAATTTTAAAATTGTAATTCTACTTTATCTATATTTATCTTCTTTGTTTGGTGTGTGTGTGTGTTTGTATAATAAATATATGGGTGTATGTATGTGTGGTTGATGTGTGTTATGTATATATATGGTGTTTGTATGTAATGTATATATATATTATATATATATATAGATATAGATATATGTATGTGTGTGTATGTGTGTATATATAATGTGTATGTATATATATATTATATATGTATGTAAATGTGTTTGTGAAGTAATACACCTATTCATGCTAAGTGATACTGCTTGTTAGACTGCGACCGAGAACGGTCCATTTGCACTATATATATTGGTGCTCTTTTGTTATTTTTTGACTGCTTTTATTGTTCCTCATTTGTAAGTCTGCTTTTGGATCAAGATGCTGCTAAATGACTAACTAAATAAATCAATAAATAAATATCTGACTTAACTGAGGGGAGATTATTATTTTCATGTACAGAAGACGTTGCCAAATGGGGTTATTATTTTGTGATAAATAAATAAATAAATAAAATGATATATTTAACACTGTAAACTTTATGATCGAAAATATTTGATTATAACTGAAGGGAGATAATTATTTTCATATTAAAGAAAGGCGTTGTGGGTTTATGAATCCATTTTTATTTTATTATTTTTATGAATTGTTTTTCATTATGGGGTCAAATGAATGTGTTAATACGTTTTATTAAATATGCTTATCCTTATCAGGAGTGCATTTTTTTGTGTTTGTTTGTTTTGCAGTTTAGCTGTGCCTCATCACAATTCTTGCCTGTAAGAATCAGATTATCATTTCAGATGTTGAAAGCCTGGTGAGAGCAAAAGGGTCTCTTAATTAAAGGGGTCATATGACATGCTTTTATAATATCATTATTGTTTGTGTATTTGTGTTGTACGAATATATTTGACGTTTCTTCAGTGTTCAAACAGCTACATCTTTTTCAAATACTGACAGTTATGTGTGGATAGGTCCTCTATGCCCCGCCATCTCTCAACGCGATATCCTTCTACAAAGTCCCTCCTTCCGACAAGCGCGTCCTGCTCTGATATGTGCCATCTTGACCCAGGATGCATTGTGATTAGCACCGAACCAACCACACAAGCACAGCGTCCGAAGATGGAACGCCCCTACCCCCATAAATCGCAGCTTCATCTTCCCAATAAATTAGTAAAGTCAAGTAAATAATGATACAATTAGTTTTACCAATCAGTTTCAAGACCAGAAGGGACTAGGTGTCGCCGTGACAGACAAGTGCTGAAAGCTGCGTATGTTGTGTGCAGTACCAAGCCACTGTTAAGACATGCTGACTCCTCCAGGTATGTGACCCTGTTCCTGCAATCTCTCCACGCTGAAACACACACGGTCTCCCTGACATGCTGCTTCAACACTAACTGCTGAAACCACGCCTTCTTTCTCTGCGTGCACATTATCTGTGGGACGCTGATGCAAAATGATTATTTCCACATAGTAAGGTAGATATGTGGGGGTGTGTTAGAACGGGCCGTTTTAGGGGGGTGTGGCAGAGTATTAACTTTGATAAAGAATCTCTCTTTGGTTTTGAGACTTTAGTCTATGCAACTTCAGGGATCTTATCTATGCAAAAAATCAGCTTGTAACACTCCAAAGAGAAAAAAAAAATTAAATCGCATCATATTCCCCTTGTAGGGGTGCGCTCTAACACTCTGTTCAGACAGACACAGAAAAATCAGTTTTGCGAAAGCCTTTTCCAAAGACTATAGAACAGCCTTAAAGGGACTTTGCCTTTTCCAATGAATGAGCCACACACATGAGACAGAACACAGTGAGTGAGTACAAAGAAAAACAAATGAGCTTAAAAAGTATTTAGCTTCCTAATTGATGGTCACTGTTCACATCACTGTCCTATTAGCCTACTTTATTTATAAATAAGTACATAAATAAATAATCAAATATGTTTTATGTATTTATATAATTGTATACGTATGAAAAAAAATATATTTATTTGTCAATCACTGTCTATTTCGACATAACAAACATTAAAAAGATTAGCATGTGGTCGTAAGGTGCAGTCACTAACAGTGGGTCCAAGGCTAAGATCTGTGTTATTATGAAAAGTAAACTTTACTTACCATAACCGGAAATTCCTTATGTTGTCATCCGTCGAGAGGCTGGAATCAGGAAGTGGACATTTAATGTACTATTTTGATCGAGCTCGTCGCTGTTCGGCTATCTAATTTACAAGTTTAAAATGGGGCTTTTTGGAAAAACGCAAGAGAAACCACCGAAGGACCTTGTAAGTGAAACATCGATTCGGGAGTTAAGGGTTTTTATTAAATGTTCCATTGTAAATAATAGCAGGCCTATAAATAGCTCGCTTGTCATAGGCCCTACTTGTTGGTAACATGTTGTATTACGTAATGCCATTTTAAACGAGGTACTTTAAAAAGTTTGGTTTAATTCTGTGGTCTGTACGTGGGTTGTTATGAGAACCAACATAATAAAATCGCCTTTACACGTATGTAGGTACATTTCAATCTCAAGCTGTCTTCATCTCTTTTCTGTAGATCAATGAATGGTCTCTCAAAATCAGAAAAGAAATGAGGGTTATTGACAGACAGATTCGAGGTGAGGTCATATTACACCGGCAATTGTTATTTTGACAAATTGCAGTCTGTTGTAATAATGTAATATCATTTTAAATGAAATTCACTTAGGTAACTGTACTTGACAGAAGTTGTAATTGTGTATATTTTATATTTTTTCCAAAGATATTCAGAGAGAGGAGGAGAAGGTGAAGAGATCGATCAAAGATGCTGCAAAGAAGGGGCAGAAAGATGTCTGCATCATCCTCGCCAAAGAGATGATTCACTCAAAGAAAGCTATCAGCAAGCTGTACGCCTCTAAAGCCCAAATGAACTCTGTGCTGCTCAGTATGAAGAATCAGTTATGTGAGTATAGTTTTTATTTGCAGACCCAACAATGTGTCTGTAGAGTGCCAAATGGCATGAGTCATTAAATGAATTCATTAAAAAAAAACACTCTTCCACGTCAGATCACTACCTGAAACCTCATTGTGATTCTTGAAATTTATTGTTGCACTTCAAAGTATGCGTGTTAAAAAAAAAAAAAAGGGGAACCAAACAGGTTGATGAGAAAGCGTTCCAATTATTAAGTTATGCGTTTGGGTTTTAGGCTCCACAGGGAACAATGTGTAATGGTTGCAGGTTGATGGGGAAAAAGGCTGGAGTACATCCTCACAGCGTTTTAAATCTGAATCATAGGTCTCATACACTTGCCGACAAATATTATACACGTACTCAAACTTCAACTGGCTATACTTTTGCAACAATGGCATCTTGTCCCCGGAACTGTGTTGTTGGGCCAAAGTAAAATTAGAGGTCGACTGATAGTGGATTTTACCGATAGCTAGGTTGGTCCACACTGGCCGATACCGATTAATCAACTGATAGTTTTTAAAATGGATACTCACTAAACAGGCAAAGGTTCAAGACTACAGGAATGAGCAAAGTTGTGTCGATTAGGGCTGAACGATTAATTGCATTTGCGATAATATCGCGATATGAGAAAACGCGAT
Organism: Sinocyclocheilus anophthalmus; assembly: GCA_018155175.1. NCBI lineage: Eukaryota > Metazoa > Chordata > Actinopteri > Cypriniformes > Cyprinidae > Sinocyclocheilus > Sinocyclocheilus anophthalmus. Next base: position 140,117 of record JADLZN010003842.1, read on the forward strand.
TTTTCAATCGCAGAGGCCGCGATTACACGGTCACGTGACACGCGAGAGTAAAGAGGTGTGTTCGACTTTGAAGATCAGATCGGTGTATGACATCAAAGTATGGTGAGAGAAAGCATAAGGAGACGTCCGCGCTGTCTTATAGCTCTCAGTGCTTTGAAGACACACACCCATCGGTCTAAGCAGCGCTGCTTCAAGTCGAGCGCGGGCCATCAGCAGAAAAAGAAATAAAACAGTAAACAGTCAAAGGACGTAACTTAGAATGGGAGATGGATCGGTTTGTGAAAGCGAAGAGAAAAGCCATAGATGAAGTCGCACAGACCCAGGCAGGTGCTGGTCATTCAAAAGCTAAATGCAGAAAATATGACGAGGCATATCTTGCTCTCGGCTTCACTCACCAAGTCTATACCAGACGCTACAGTTGTCGCGTCGCGCCACAACAGCTCTACTGTGCACGGATGCGACCGCTGCAAATCATTTGAATTTTGTGTCAGTACGTCATAAATAGAATAAGGCATCAGTTTAATGTCGCATCCAGTGTACACAGCGTCACTGATTATAATGGTTTCTACTGTATTTTGCCGCTCGCGTCCGGTGTAGACACGGTGTTTAATGTCGTTGGTGAGGAGGAAAGCCTGTGTGTGTCCTATGCCTTAGCGTTTCCCAACGCGAGGGATGCCGGTAAAATAAAAAAAAATTTGTTTCATATTTTTAAATTGGCTAAATGTTCTAAAAGCAGACTATTATATATATAACACATATCTTCTGATGTCGCCAATAAGTTCCAGAAACTGCCCTGATTCCTGGTCTCTCGTGAAAATGAGTTCCTCTCAGTTTCACTGTTTCAGGTTTCGTGGTGTGACGCTCTGCGTATTATCGCGCTCTATGCGTGTGCACTCCACTCAGTCGTTCCACTCATATACCGTTCATGCTCATTGGAACAGTAAAGTCCACTCAAAAATCGAGCTGACTGGAAACATGGATGTAGTACAGTATTGTTTCTGTCTGCAGTAGCCCTACTGTGCTGTAACAAGGTGTGTAAATGGGCAACTCTGGTAACGCTGACCTCTCATTCATTGATCTGCTAACCGATATGCTCACGTGTCCTCTGATGATAATAGCTATCTAGTATTAAACATTATTTGGATAATTGGTAAAAATTAAAATCTCTTAATAGCCCTACTGTGTTGTGTGTTAGACCTACCTGAAAAACTAATTATTTCATTTGTAGGCCTATCGTTATTTTTATTTGTGCTATCATTATTAATATCTTTATTTTTTCTTATTTTATTATTAACTGCTTAGACTCCTTGTCAATTTTTATTCAATTCAAAGTTTTAAATCAAACTATCTCGTGCTACTGCAACAAAATTACCACACTGTAAAATCAAAAATACACTGAGTGAGCAAAATTGTTTAATTACCATATTACCTACATGCTCACAAGTTCACATATATAGAAAGCCTAGATAAATCTGTCTAACATTGGTCTTTCATAGCCTACAGTTGCCACCATTGATGGACAAATGTTTTAAATAATATTGAAAATATCTGTATAACATTATATTCTGCAGTTTTCCCTGTTGTACCGAATATCTATACTTTTTCAAATGATCATATCGAAGTTAGAAATTCAAATATTGTGACAACATTTATTTTGTAGGTGTGCCACAGAATTTGTTAAAATTTCCAAGGGGTGCCGCGACTAAAGAAAGGTTGGAAACCCACAAAAATAAATAATAACAGAGAGATAATAATGATAATAACAGTTATTGCTCTCTATGCTATTACTTTCACTGTTTCCAGTGTATGCAGGTCCGGTTTTTTCCCTGTAGTTTTTTACGTAATAAAAAAGCATTAATGTGTCATCTGTTAGTTGAAATTATTTGATCGTCTGGGTGGATGGGGATTTCGGGAAAGTTTTTTTTTAATAGGTTTAAAGGGGGGTGCGACCAAAAGAGTTTGAAAACCACTGGCTAAGTTACCAGACAGGTTTAGTGCAGTTTACATGTTTATTCTCGTTGACTTTGATGACCTCAAGTAGTGTGGTAAAGCAACGCGATTTGTTTTTTATATTTCTGCAATCTACGTTGTTGATGTGTGATCGTGTACTGCACTATTCTATTAAGTTTACAACCAAGGCTTTTACACTTAATTATTACATGCTTACAATGTTGGAAGTTCAACAAATCAATCAATATACTGTGATTGTAGTTGTTAAATAAAAATGTCATTCATATCAATTCATGCATCACCTAATTTCATCGTAACATATAGGCCTGGCCTACAGAAAAGAAAATTTGTTTAATCTATCTAATAGTGTGTTGGTTATACTATACAATGATATAATACAGAACATAAAGAGCTTTAAAAACATAATTGCATATTAAATCGCAATCAGCACTATTGGTAAAACAAATCCCAATTAGATATTCCAAACGTTCAGGCGCCCCGATTTCGATGACATTATGAAGTTGAAGCAAAACGGAAAAAGGAAGTGCGATCTGTACTGTAGCTCTCTATATGAAGCATACAGACTTTATTAGACAAACATTTCACTGAAAATGCACAATACAAAATCTTCCAGCCTAGGGTGAAGTCATTATAAATACGCAGTGGTGTATAAAGTACCTGAAAGCTATACTCAAGTAAAAGTACAGATATCTTACCAGAAAATTACTTTGGTAGAAGTTGAAGTCACCGTTAAGAATATTACTTGAGTAATTCAGTTTCCAACGTAGAAAAAATTTCTGGAATCGCTATGAAATAGCATTTAGATTTATTTACTACGTTTTGTACCTCAGAGGGGACATGGATCATTTAATACCAAGACTTATAAAAACATGGACAGTGCCCGTGAGCGTCCCTGTAGATTCTGAATCAGGTTTTTGAAGCTCAGAGTGCGGAAGCCTGCCAGTCGCATCGTGGCAGCGTGCGACCGCGCCTCACCCAAGATAATCGAAAATGGGCAAAAGAGGCGGGAGCTGGTTGCTGAAACCAAACCCACCTAGCTCAACAGTGGTGACAGCAGCGGCAATCCACCAGTCACTCAAGTGGCCACGCCCTTAATCATGCAGAAATTTAAGGCTTAATATAACTTAAACGGATGAGTTATAAAAAAAATACACCCCCCTCACAGTTGTCATGAAGGACAAAATTATCTATATAGACCAAAATCATTTTTTTGAACCAGGATGTAAACACGTTTTTTTCTGCTGTAAAGTTAGGATTTTAACATGGGGAGTCTATGGGATTGACTCCCTCTAGCGGCCAGTAGATGAATTGCGGTTTAAGTCACTTCCGTGTTGGCTTCACCAGAGAGAGAGCGGGAGGTTGCCGCTTGATTTAAACAGCAGTTACAGATGGATAAATAATGTTTTGTTGTTAACATAAAATGTTACTGATATTTGAAATACTTTAAAACATGAACAAAATAGTCGAAATGTGAAAATAAAACCACCAGTAGGTGGCAACAAGTCACTGTCTTAATGAGTGATTCTTGTGATATTCAACCGATTCCATCAATGACGTGTTCATTCAGAAACAAACATTTTACTGCTTTTACAATGATGATCACTGTGCGAATCATTTATTCCAGCCGATATTCGCTCAAAAAGCCTGATTCTTCAATAAGTAGACAACAGTCCATTGCACCGAGACCGCACAAAGTGCACTGTGACCCTTTGGAACTATTTTCTTTTGGCAAAATTGATCAAAAACAAGCAATATTACGTCTAAAAAGTAAGTCACTTATTGTTTTTCTGAACTTGTATAAAATGATTATTAAATTTGTTATAATGCTGATATCTGCAGAAAACTGTGCTACCGTGTGTGATATAGGATGTGTAAAATTAACTATAGTCAATTACTCATAAAACACAAAAGCATCACCGGAAGCTTTTTTCCATCTACTATGTTTATATGCCTACAAGTTTTGTAGTTTTAATAGACTAAGAATCACGTGCGTGGTCCTCTCTGATTAATAATACTGTTTGATCATTTCAGATCGTGCGACATCTCTTACAACGATGCGCTTACATATCTCGGCAGACAGATGCGTATCGCACACACCCAGTGAACCAGACTCCGCTTGAGTGTCAAATTAGTCAATCCGCAGTTTGTGCGCATGCCGGCTGCCGCGCACTATTTTGCGGTGAGCAAGAGGTGTTGATTCGGAGTCTTAACTTGCAAACGCCAGACCACTGATTCGTCATACCTGCTTTCCTGCAGTCTGTGTTCTTTTTGTAGTAAGTAACAAATATGCTTTGGGGGAAATGTATCGGATTAAAAGTAAACATTTGGGTCAGACTCACATTGTTGGAGGTGCTGCTAATGTTCGAGTTCTCTCAGCCTTGTGGGCAAACACTTCTGTTCTTTCACTACCAATGCAGCATATATTCAACAACTTAATTATTCAATAATATTAACCTTATTATATAAAGTGTTACTCATACATTTGTTCATTGGTTTCCAATTACAGCTGTATTAAGAGTGGCAGGTGCCATGCAGAAGAGCACAGAGGTCATGAAGGCCATGAACAGCCTGGTTAAAATCCCAGAGATTCAAGCCACCATGAGAGAACTCTCAAAAGAGATGATGAAGGTACGTACATGAACACTTCTTCTAATATTCTGCAAAGAAACGTCTTGATGAGCACATGTAACATCTCTAACGTGGAGCACTCATACTGCACAGGCGGGAATCATAGAGGAGATGCTGGAGGATACACTGGAAGGGATGGATGATGAGGAGGAAATGGAGGAAGCAGCAGAGGCTGAGGTTGATAAGATCCTCTTTGAGATTACAGCTGGTAAGGAACCACATAACCATCACCCACACTGTAAAAACAAAAATGACCGTAAAAGGCTAAAAAAATGCTACGGTAAAAACTTGCCCTTACTATATACAGTGAAAACTAAAAAATCCAACAGAACATTTCATGACATTTTACAGTAAAATACTGTTACATTTACAGTTTTGGAAAAGAATATCTTGTCATCTTATAATTCACTGAAAAACCACTGTATAATTCACTGTGACCGCTTGAGAAAGCCAACTTACTGAAATACTATTTAAAATTAAAATTATTATGATTATTTTTCTTACTAAAACTGTTGACTCTAACTCGTCCTAGAGCTTTAACTCTGTAACACCAAACAATCTGACCAAGTGTGCTATATCTTTTCTAACTGATTGGACTTACGGTTTTCATAAAAGTCCCATAGACTTACATTGATGGAATGTTCAGATGAGCCTAGACTATTCAGGGACTCAACTACTATAAGTGAAATTTAAACTCCCAGAATCCCTTCCCTTCTATGTAGTACTATTTCTAAGCCATTCAAACTCATTCAAGCTTCCATTCTACCTAATATTTCTAATCTATCTATCTATCTATCATTCACTCTACAGTTATTCTGACTACACACTCTACTGCCTTCAAACCATCATACTTTAAGCTTTAAAACTACTTTAAACTATTTCAAACTGAAAACCATCAAACTTTTCAAACTTTCTAGTCTGGCTTTCCCAAGCCAACTTTAAGGTTTGTCTTGACGAACCTTTTTATCTTGTTTAAATAACTGTTTCTTCTTTGTTTACATTATGGTTTTATGTTAAATCTTGTGTTAAATCTTTTGCATTATGTTTGTGTCGTGTGGCAGTGTAACATGACATGATGCATTTACCTCAGTTTCTGGTAAAGATACTTGTTTTGATTGATGTGGATTATTACCTGCACTGAAAAAAATGGATGGTGAAACTATTTTCGCAACCCAGAAATGCACAAAGAAATGGTAAGTAACACACTGAATTAAACATGAACGTTTGAAGTAGAAAGACTGAAATATAGTATTTTATTGTAAAACATACTCTCGTTTTATTTACAAAAACAAAATCTTTTTTACAGTGAGTGTTTTTGGTGGTTGTCAGTGTATTATAAAGGTACAAAACAGATTTTTAGTACTTCAGTAGGTTGGTATTTTAACATTATATAATTGAATGAAATATACTTTTTTTACTGTAAATTTAAGTTCAATTTGTAAAGCCTAATGTGGGCAACCACAGCTGCTGTTTTTTTCCCCCGTAAACCAATTTTTGTGTATAATGTGGAAATGGCCATTTTATCTCACCTCCCCAGCCTTTTCTTATGATGAAAAGTGCTACCGAACAAAACATTTTATCATTATACACTCATAGATATGAACCAAAATTTAAATTATTGCTTTGTTTAATAACAGGTGCACTTGGAAAAGCACCCAGAAAAGTCACAGATGCCCTGCCTGAACCAGTGCCGATTGAAGCCATGGCAGCCTCAGAAGTGGAAGAAGAAGAAGAAGAAGATATCGAGGAGATGCAGTCCAGGCTAGCAGCGCTGAGGAGCTAAAAGACCTGTGTTTTTTACCCTTCAGTTCTATAGGCATAGACAACATATCTTACTTCCTCTGTAGCTTTTCTTACCTATAAAGACACTTTGGTACATTAAATTTAACACTAAATTCGGACTTCACATAAAATGAACAAATCTATATTGATAGTGGATATTGAAATAAAAGGAACCCTATATTACATATAATAAAGAACAGTGAAGTCCGATATTTAGTTGTTATATAGTAGCAGGTGGATGGCTATTTCAAATAATTTGCTTTTTACTTAAGCCCATTTTATTTCTAGATATTCTGACTCCACTGATTTGGATCTATGCCTATAGTTAAGCAGCTTGTCCAAGAATCTATTGTGTAGTGACGTCATATCGTTGGTCGAAATCGTTTGTCTCAAGCCTTATTTAGGCGAAGTGACTAGTTCTTTCCTATATCTGGTAAATTGTTTTTTACTGAGTAGGACAACTTCATGGAAGCCATTACTTGTAAATCTTGTACAAATACTGAATATAAAGATATATCTGTTTGCATTGTTATTTTGTAAGTAAAGTTGTTGGCAAGTTATAAAAGGCTTTCGGAATAAAGGAATGGTTGTGGTCAATAACTGACTGGCTTTTACACACTAGTTGTTTCAGACTTCAATGAGCTGATCGCATTTCGGTCTTTGTTTCTGCTACTTTTGTTATGGTTTAAATCCACTTACAGTATCTCACAGAAGTGAGTACAACCCTCACATTTTTGTAAATATTTTATTATATCTTTTCATGTGACAACACTGAAGAAATGACACTACAATGTAAAGTAGTGAGTGTACTGCTTGTATAACAGTGTAAATTTGCTGACCCCTCAAAATAACTCAACACACAGCAACTAATGTCTAAACCGCTGGCCACAAAAGTGAGTACACAGCCCCTCTAATTTGCAAATGTCCAAAAGTGAGTACACCCCAAAGTGTCAATATTTTGTGTGGCCACCATTATTTTCCTGCACTGCCTTAACATTCTTGGGCATGGAGTTCACCAGAGCTTTACGGGTTCCCACTGGGGTCCTCTTCCACTCCTCCATGACGACAATCACAGAGCTGGTAGATGTTAGAGACCTTGCACTCCTCCACCTTACGTTTGAGGATGCCCCACAGATGCTCAATAGGGTTTAGGTCATGCAGACCCAGACCATGACACTCCCACCACCATGCTTGACTGTAGGCAAGACACACTTGTCTTTGTGTTCCTCACCTGGTTGCCGCCACACACGGTTGACACCATCTGAACCAAAGAAGTTTATCTTGGTCTCATCAGACCACAGGCTGACATGTTCCAGTAATCCATGTCCTTAGTCCGCTTGTCTTCAGCAAACTGTTTGCGGACTTTCTTGTGCATCATCTTTAGAATACCCACATCCATTTTGTAACCCTCCATGTCCAGACCAATTTTGATGCAGTATGCAGCGTAATTAAAAGTTCTGAGCCACTACAGGCGGACCCCCACCCCTTCAACCCTCTGGCAGCAATGCTGGCAGCCTCATCTCGTCTTTACCAAACACAGCTCCCCACACCATACAACCTCTGGATATGATGCTGAGCCCGTGCACTCAACTTCTTTGTTCGGCCATGGCGAGGCCTGTTCTGTGTGGAACCTGTCCTGTTAAACCGCTGTATGGTCTTGGCCACTGTGCTGCAGCTCAGTTTCAGGGTCTTGGCAATCTTCTTATAGCCTACGTCATCTTTATGTAGAGCAACAATTATTATTTTTTTTTTTCAGATCCTCAGAGAGTTCTTTTCCATGAGGTGCCATGTTGAACTTCCATTGACCAGTATGAGAGAGTGAGAGCGAAAACACCAAATTTAATACAGCTGCTCCCCATCCACACCTGAGACCTTGTAACACTAATGAATCACATGACACCAGGGAGAGAAAATGGCTAATTGGGCCCAATTTGGAGATTTTCACTTAGGGGTGTACTCACTTTTGTGGCCAGCAGTTTAGACATCAATGGCTGTGTGTTGAGTTATTTTGAGGGCACAGCAAATTTACAATGTTATACAAGCTGTACACTCAACTACTTTTACATTGTAGCAAAGTGTCATTTCTTCGGTGTTGTCACATGAAAAGATATAATAAATATTTACAAAAATGTGAGGGGTGTACTCACTTTCTGTGAAGAGGTACTTGAATAATCTTGTATGTTTTTAATTATGAAGTCTTTTTTTTTTACTATGCTTTGCTTTTAGTGACTGAAATGCTTACGAAACAGATGTTTTCCCCTAATGAAGTAAATGGCTGACAATTTATGAAATAGTTTCTTCAACCATGTTATATTTTAAGTTGGATATTTGAATATTGGTCAGCTGTCAGTTTGCTATAATTCTAATATGTCTACTCTCCATATGAAACAACTCCTCTTTGTAATTAGTTTTGGCATGACCAATTTAGTATGGCATGACCCATTAATATCTGCTTATTTGGCATAAATTGTGCACTCTGGAGTGACAAGTGCATGGATTTTGTACAGATCCAGGCTCAGTATGTTGACTCGTTTATAATCTTCTGAATGAACCAAATTGCAGGGCTCCAGACTGCGACCAAATACTCGCATTTTACGACCATTTTTTCTGCCTGTGCGACAACTTTGTGAGTCAGTTCCAAATTCCAGCACTGCCATTATCTCGTTCATGTTGAGAGCAACAGTCAAACGGCAAGGCAAAACATACAAAGCGCGCAACTAACACTGACGTCTGTCGTCGCTTACGTGTTCCGTGCGTGCTCAGTCTCTGTCGTAAACCGGCGACGTGCAAACGACCTTGCCCGTGCTCAGAGCGGCACCTTTATCTGAGGCTCAAAACTATGAATATTCGAGAACTCACCTGTATCCCGCACACAGATGCCATGCTGCGAGATGCCAGTGAGAATCGGGTTTGAATTCAGAGGTAAAAGCAAATTCCTTGACACGGCCTCGCCGCACAGTTGAAGTGCTGGTTCTCGGCTTATGGTAGTCGTATGAGAAGCATTATTCATATTGTACTCACAGATTCAATCTGTTATTAGACACAGCGCTGACATAAGTTCGAGACACCATACGCAGTAACGCATCACTAAAACCCATGGTTGTGGTGGTAGAAAGAGTCGCTAAGTGCAACTTCAAGTATCATCATCTCCATGCAACCTTTTTGAGGCTGAATTCAAGCCTTTTCATGTGACACTATTTTTCAAGAACGCAGTGTTCTCAACCAACTATTGCCAGCATTTTTAAGCTCATACATGATCCAGTTTGAATGTTCTAATTTTTTAATGGGCTACTCACAAGTATAACTTCTGTGTGTGTGTTCAAACAACGCTTATTGGTGCGAAATATTTGTAAAATTACCATCATAAAAGCTCACAATTTCGAACCCTGGTAGAGGGCCGCGCAGCCGTAGCACATGTGTTAGTGGCTTTTATTTAATTAATTTATACTTTTTCTATATATTTTGAAATTATAAATCACTATTATAAAATATAATATCAAATCATCAAGAAATCAGATCTTGTCCGAATGACTTTACATTACTTTCGTCCTGAAGGCCTTGAAAAACAAACTTTTCCTTTCAATTTGCTACATAAATCACACCCATAGCACCGAAGGGGGTCAGTTCTCACATGTTACTAAAGAATAATGTGGTTTACATTTCATATTGGACCTATATACATGTGTCTATATATAAAAATTTGATTTTGCACCTGTTACTGTTGTTAATACAAGTACATTTTGCGTGCATCTTAACTCAAGCTTAGTGCTTTCGTGTCAGATCTGTATAAACAATAAACAAAAGAATAATAAGAAATGAACATGTAATATTATTAGTTACTGCACTTATTAATGCAAAACAATAGTTATTTTATGATTAAATGATCTATATTTTTAATACTCCCGCACACCACCCCCACCGCTACCAGATCTGCTCCTGGCGCCACCATCTGTAGAACTTAGTGGCGCTGGTGCCACTCCTCTCAAATGTTAGTCTGGAGCCCTGCGTTGATTATTTTGTTTCATTTCAGACCTTTGCTGTTGTAGAAAAACATTCACATCTGCACAAAACTGTTTATATTGTAGATTAGAAAAATATGTTGATAACCAATAAAATTTACAGCAAAAAGTACATTTCACAACCCAGATACAGATCCCCTGTACAGACCTTGTCTCAGACGACCACCAGGAAAAGACCACAGGAACCAGATGAGTCCTCAGCACAATGGATTGCTGCAGCCTGGATTGAACTGCTGGTTTTGTCTGGCCAGAGGAGAACTGGCCCCCCGATTGAGCCTGGTTTTTCCCAAGGTTTTTTTCTCCATTCTGTCTCCGATGGAGTTTTGGTTCCTTGCCGCGGTCATTTCTGGCTTGCTTAGTTGGGGACACTACATTTCCAGCGATATCGTTGACTTGATTGCAAATATTGCTACCACACAGACTATTTTAAACCCGAACTGAGCTTGGTGAAGGTGACACAACACTGAATTGAATGATGAACTGTCTTTAACTGAAAAATGAGTTTACTATTGTCACTTGCATTATTGACACACTATTTTCCTATTTAATGCTGTTCAGTTGCTTTGTCACAATCTGTATTGTTAAAAGCGCTATATAAATAAAGGTGACTTGACTTGATGAAACCGATGTTCTAATATAATCTGTTAAAATCTCGTACAAGTCATAATTTACTATATAGCATAGGGTTTTTACAGTAATATATCTCGTTGACTGTATTATTATCTGCTGCTTAAGCACGGTCTTTTGGGATTCTCAGAGGGCTATTTTACTTACCTCAGTCTCTCTCTCCTTTTGAATCGCTCTCTGTCTAGCTTTGTGAAGGAAACCTGATCTTCTGAGTGTCTTTTGACTCTGAATCTAGGTTACGTGCTCTGTTTATTTCACAAAGACAGCGTGTCTGAGTTTAAATAAGTGCGTTTAGAGTATTACAACCTCAGATTTGGTAGGTACGAGTATGATTCAGCCGGAATGCTTTTGCAGCTTGTTGTCATAAGACTATTTAAAAAAAATAATAATTCTGTACAGTTTTGGTGTCAGTCAGAAATCTTACGAGTCCTACACAGGCATCATGTTTGGGCATCATGTGACATGAGCTGTCTACCTTACCAGCATTTGAGGCTCGCTAGGTTTTCAAACCCATACAAGTATTTATGGGTCGTATATTATTTTTGTCCGTTATGTTTATTCTTTTTGTCCATTATCTGTAACCCACACGTTCAGAGCAGAGCGCCTGCGCGGACGCGTCTGTCAAACGATAAATGCCGACACCAGACTCGAAGGAAACTCCTCCCTGTCGACAACACGCCGCTCTCATAGCGCAATGGTCTCCTGGATTATTTCTAGGCTTGTGGTGTAAGTCTTTATTCTGCTCTTGTAAAGCATTTTTATTGGGATGCATGAAAATTCAAAGCGTAATCTTTATATGAATATGTTGTTTTTCAGCTTTTTTATTAATGCGAAAACGCAAGGGTTTCTAGGGCACCTCTTAATTCTAGACAGAATGAAATCACATATGGTTATGCATCAGGTCCGATTCGTTCTGGTTAGTCTTCAGATTATTTTGTGTACATGTTGAAAGGCTATTACAAAGGTTACCTTAGGTTACTGTACACTTGCAAGCTAATGGATATTGATGGTTCTCCAGAATAAGAATCTGACACCAGTGACACGGTGAATTATGCAGGATATGAAACAATTTTAGCTCAGCTTTTGAAGCAGTTCATATTATGTAACAGTTTTACATCATTTATTGGAAATGCACAATAGGGTGTTAATATTGAGTCATTGCTTGGAGTCGTGTAGGTACACTCTAAAAATGCTGGGTTAAATACAACCCAGTGTTGGGTAAAATATGGACAAACCCAGCAATTGTTTTTTGTTTTTTGTTTTGACCCAGCGGTTGGATTAAATGTTTAACCCAACCTCTGGGTAGTAACCCAACCGCTGGGTCAAAACAGCCCAATTGCTTGTCCCTATTTTATTTTACCCAGCACTGGGTTGTATTTTACCCAGCATTTTTTAGAGTGTAATAAAAGTAATCTTTGATGTGTCATAAAGAAAGACAATGGGATGATCAACCCGCTGATGGTCACTGATGTGTTTTCCAGTATTTGGTTTATTGTCGCGAATTTTGTTTAATTGGCGTATTCTTTTCCGTGCGCGTTCTGATGTATTCCACGTAAATGTCTTAGTTTTGTTTAATGCTTCAGTCAGTCCTCTATGCTATGCGTGCAAAATCTCTAAATAGCCGTCCGATTCATCTTAGATCACAATATCCGATGACATTGCACATATGCCAACACTTGTGCTGTAAACTAGCTGTGTGAAGAGTCTAAAAATAGACAACAAACCGGTATTTTTGCTTGGCGTGCCCTAGATAGTGTGCAGTGGGCTCTATTTGGTCGGAAATGTTTTGTTTTGAGGGTCCCTGACGGTGACTGGGTGACTCTGGACTCGGTTTGTGGGTCGGTCATTTGATCGGGTCAGAAGCGCAGCTGTTACAGGGCTGGGACTGAGAAAGAGAGGACACTGAAATAGTGCTAAACTGAAATACTTAAACTCAGGTGCAGGGCACTTCTTTTAGTTATCTAGTACTTTCCAATCACCCATTTAATCTATAGTGTCAGCAGTGTTCCGTCCCTTTTGCTTCTGATCTTTCTTTGCGCCCTCGGTCTATTTTTATCAAGCATGCAGAATGCAAACCTGGAGTCGTGCAGATATTCTGTTTACGTGATACAGTGGCTTTACAATAGGCAAGAACTGGAAGAATAATATTCTGGGCCTACTAAAGGGCTGTTACCTCAAATTTCAATAATGGAAAGGGAGTGGAGCGGTTTCCTTTTAGGGAAGTGGTGGGCCTAGATGGAAATAATTAGTGGGCATTTTTATGTCATTTTGTAATACTGAAATCATATAACACTTGTCATTAATTTCTGTGACAAATAAACCCTACACTCTAAAAAATGCTGGGTCAAAACAACCCGATTGCTGGGTAAATAGGACAAACCCGCCTTGGGTTGTTTTGACCAGCGGTCTGTTTACTACCAAAGGTTGGGTTAACATTGTAACCCAACTGCTGGGTCCAAACATCCCAATTGCTGGGTTTGTCCCTTTTTAACCCAATAGCTGGGTTTGTCCCTTTTTAGCCCAGCATTTTTTAGAGTGTACATAACCTTAACTGTTTTCTGAAGAGATTTGAGTACATGCACAGATGAGGTAATACAAAGCATTTTGCTGAATTTTGTGGTAGGGGAGACTGGGATTACTTGTTTTTATTCCAGTGAATATTTTCTCAAAATACGTGTGTTATTGAATGTCAATAAACCACTGTTATTGGCCAGGGGGGAAAAAATAGATCAGTTAAATCACATGTGTTAATTTAAATCACATTCTATAGCAGGACAAGTGGGGTATACACTATTTGGGGTAAGTTGTCACATGGAACTATTTATTGACACAAAACTTTGCATTTTATATTTCAAGTGAAATGTGAAAAAAATACTTAAATGTGTTCATGAGCTATTTTTAGAGTATTTAGAGTACTTCTATTTATTGACTTATTACATAACTATGAAACATAATAATTCACGAAACAACAAAAAAGGCAACATCGTATTGTTTTGCCAACAGAAATTATAATTAATGAAATAAAATGAGATATTTTAAAATACAACAAATAAAACCCATGTCAAATACACTTGTCCTATTCTGTTTGTTTTCCACTTATTTATCTTAAGCATGATTGTTGCATTTCTTACAGGCTCATATTTGGTACCCTTTACCCGGCATACTCCTCATATAAAGCTGTTAAATCGAAAGATGTGAGAGAATATGTAAGTACAGCTCTGATATATTTTCATCAGTTGAGCTTAATGACTTCATGTTTATTTGCCTGCTGGTTCCATAAACTTACTATTCTGCTCATTTTAAACAGGTGAAATGGATGATGTACTGGATAATATTTGCACTTTTTACTACAGTTGAAGTGATTACTGATATCTTTTTGTGCTGGTGAGTACAATGTGCCATTGCTTTTGTCATATCCTTTTGTTAGGAATTACTCATATTTTTATTTCTGCTGATGCATATGACGATTTGACATGGGCGGTAACCAGCTTGACACATGAGTGTATGATTGTCTTTTATTGTCTTTTGAAGGCTCCCATTCTACTATGAACTCAAAATTGCCTTTGTGGTGTGGTTACTTTCCCCATACACAAAGGGATCCAGTGTTTTATATAGAAAATTTGTCCACCCTACACTGTCCTCTAAGGAGAAGGTACAGTATTTGATGTGATCTGTTCACTGTTCATTTTTATGTTTCCGTTCTGTTGATCAATTTTTTTTTTACCCTGTCTAGGCTAAAAAAAATTCTAATGAAATCAAATTATATATAAAATGATATACAGAACTTTCTCTAATACACAGACTAATAAATATTCTAATATTCTAAATGTTAAACAAACTAGCAAGCATCATCCTTATCAGCTGTCGAGAATCTCAACTTTCCAGTGTTTTTAATGCTAAGAAACTGAATTGTTGGTATTGAGGAGGAAGTACATTTGACTTCTTTTCCTGTAAGCTTTTTGAGTTGATTTCCCTGGTTGACAGAGGATGAGCGGTGGTGGAGGAAATGGTACTGTTATTTTCCACAGTCTTTGCTCTGCTCTTTATTCTTGGGGCAGGAAATTCGTCAGAAGGACAAACTAAGGGCAAATGGAATTGACAAATACCACTGATAACAAAGAGAAAATTAAAACTATTAAAATTTTCTTTTACTCATAGAAAGTGAAAAGTGGTGCTGATCTGAAAGTATACAATGGAATGAAACAGTACCATTCTTCATACAACTGATGTGAAATGTTCTTTATGACTCTTTCTTAGGACATCGATGAATACCTTTGCCAAGCAAAAGATAAAAGCTACGACACCCTGGTGCATTTTGGAAGGAAAGGCCTGAATGTGGCAGCAACAGCTGCTGTAATGGCTGCCACAAAGGTTAGTAATCTATACCACACTGCTTCCCAATTTTCATACTACCATGTGTCCCAAATCATAGTATGTTGAAAAGAGTATGCCAGAAGTCCCTGGATGGTCTAGTATTTCAGGTAGATTTTTGAAGTGTGGCTCCATGCACACTCTAATGGCTAATATTACCCACAAACCATTGCGCCTTAAAACCTCTTCTGGCAGATAACGTGCTACTTTCTTTTCGCTCCATACGATGAACGTTACAGGGGTCCCTATACTTTGCTAAAAAGAACATTTATTTTGTGTATTTGGTGTTATGAAATGTGTTTATTTGGTTTAAGGTTCAAAAAACACATTAGTTTTCCACATACTTGTACATTATTGTTGCTCCTCTATGGCCCGCCTTTCTGAAACGCTTCGATTTTTAACAAAGCTCATCGTTCTGAAAGCGAGGTGTGCTGTGATTGGCCACCTATCCAATGCGTTGTGATTGGCCGAAAACCTAAAGCGTGTGACGGAAATGTTACACCCCTCACATACTGTTGATACCGTGTCCCGGCCGGAGCGACGAGACATAACATTAAAACCCATTATAAACAAGGTTTTTGTTGCATCCAGTGGGGACATAATGACGGATTATAATGACTTATACTGTCTTTTTAAACATGTGCGTTGCATCGCAAACGCCGCATAACAAAACCATTTCTGCATTTGTGCTGAGAAATGACCACAACAAGTCTACTCTACACTACAAAAATGCACCCAACTCGCGGTTAAGGAATTCGTCAGTCGGCAAATTCTTTAATCTAACAAATTCTCACTTCCATTGCCGTCGATCATAGCGCCAGCCTAGTCTATGCACGTTGTAACTGGCCAGCAAAACTTAAATAAAAACACCCT
The DNA here is from genome assembly GCA_018155175.1 of Sinocyclocheilus anophthalmus. Classification (NCBI taxonomy): domain Eukaryota; kingdom Metazoa; phylum Chordata; class Actinopteri; order Cypriniformes; family Cyprinidae; genus Sinocyclocheilus; species Sinocyclocheilus anophthalmus. Next base: position 156,388 of record JADLZN010003842.1, read on the forward strand.
TTTAGCCCCTCCACTTTATAAGAGCTACTCTTACGGTTAACCAGGAACACGAGAACCTAGAGTGCGTTGCGCACCACTGTTGTGACCCCGGACGGCCCCTCTTCGATCGTCGATCCCCGTCTTAGTTATATTTCTCGCGACCAGCACGTCTACGTGCGGGAGAGGAGAGGACAATACGCATGACTCCGCCGCATACTCAATACCTCTTTTAAGGATACCACCAAAGTAATTATCGCGGGCACAACGAAACACCCTCAGGCCTTCACGCATGGGGGCGGCAAAACAATACAGCGCGAAAGACAGTATACCTGCTTTTCTTTGCGGAACAATTAGGCTGCGTTAGGCAAATCTTCCCCATAGTGATAGTAACAGGTGAGGAGCGTGTATAACGAGACCGTTGTAGGAGAGCATTAATTGACATCTTAAGCTTTTATAAAGATATCTCATATGGGAATTTGCAGCTGTCAGTCTTTGCAACTTGAACCAACTTATTATGACACCACGACTGGAACTCTCCAAGAGAATGAAAATGAATGCTCAAGGACCCCTTTAAAGTTCTTGAAATTTTTTTTTTCACTCTGTTACCAAATTACCAAACTCTGCAAATAGATTTCAGTGATTTTATTTTTATCTAGCAATAAACAATAAATAAACATATGTGCATGCATAAATAAATTATAAACAAACAAATAAAATTTATAACAAAAAAACTATTTTAAACTAAAAATAATTTTATTTTAAAACTATTTTATTAAACAAAGTTACGAGTTTAATCGTTTAGGCTAGATATGTTAGATAATAGTTTATCCAATAGTTCTAACTCCAAAGAACATGGGATTTATAGCTTAAAAGTATCATTTTGATATATCACTTTTGGGCGTAATTTAACGTATCCCATATTGACTGGTTTTAGTTGATTTTAGATAATATGTGTTTCTTTTGAAGTCAATATTTACTATATTTATGCCTTATTATTATTTAAGCAGACTGCATAAACAAAACATACTTCCACATCTTCAGGCTGATTTTGTATAAACAAAGCAGATTGTTGATGATAGTCTAAAACACAGCATGACGGTATTTAGACCATCTTAAAGAGTTCCATCTGACTCCATGTTCTCGATCCAGGGCCAGGGTGTTCTCTCCGAGCGACTCCGCAGTTTCAGCATGCAGGACCTGTCATCTTTCCAGGAAGAGGGCCAGGCAAAGAATGCAAGTTCTGTAACTACTCAACCTGCAGCCGCACAGCACAGAACATGCACTATGATGCGCAGCAAATCAGAGGCTGGTTACAGCAAGGGTAAGCAAAGCCAAGCCAAATGATCAGTGCTGTATTTCTCTTAACCCTTTGAACAAGATCCTACTATCAGCCAGTCAGATTTCTGCTAATCGTGTTTGGTTTAGCTGCTTCTCTCAATCATCCCTTACATGTAATTAATCCTCAACTTGAGTGTTGTAGCCCTGCCAATGTCCTGGGTAAATGTTTGATTAGGAAATTGTTTATTATTGTCTAGTCTTTACCTATTTTTATTGTGCATTACAGTAAAAGGATCATAGAGAAGCATTTATTTCTCTTAAAGGATAGTTCACTCAAAAAAAGAAAATTCTGTCAAAGTCCTTTTTTCAACCAATATGGTTTGTTTCGTCACGGTAACAGAAAAAGAGATGTTATGCAGAATGTTCCTGCTGCTCTTTTCCATACAATTAAAGTGCATGACAACGGGCTGTCAGTGCTTCAGAAGTTATGAATTCACTTTGCATTCACTTGAATTGAATGCAAAAGAGGACCAGGAAGTTCCCCTGCACCAATCATTTTTAACAGCATTGTCTTTCACAGTGTCAAAACTATGGTAACTTATCAGTTTTTGTCATTCTGCTTTACATAAGTATCGAATCTTCCATAAAGCCATTTATAATGAATGTAAAAATGCTTTGACTCAGTTTTAAAATATATTCAGAGTATAAGTTGGAGTCACAGTCTGTGTTTTAATGTGCTGTTGTCATGGTACAGGCCATGATTTTGACATGACCGAATATGAGATGTTGAACTTGGAGCAATATGCCCCCATTGAGCCTCCTGGTCCGCTGACACCCACACCCACCCCGACCCCATCCCAGCCCACTCTGCCTCAGCCTGAGCCCATGACTCCACTGCTTTCCCCTCCTGAGTCCTTCCAGGATAAATCCGCATCCCAACCCGTAGCCTCAGAGGAGCATGAGGAGAAGGAGGAATTTGCCTCATCTGCTTCAGTCCAATTCAGATTTAAGAGGCGTGCCCCTGAGGTACCCCTGTTTTCTGATGCTTAGCTGTTGACTTGCCTGGCAGCAATGAGCTAACTGTTAGCTTGTTGTGACTAACTTGCTAAATCACTAACCAATGTTTGCTGTTTACCGGCTATAGTCAGCTGAGTGAGTATCCGATGAGTCTGACACTCTCACCTCAGGTCACGACTAGCATTCGGTTACGATGAGTCATAGGAGAGACGTGGCTGTCTAAAATGGCAGGGAAAGATGATTCAAGATGCTTTGATGGATGAGAGACATTGTTACACAACATAAATAATAAGGCTTATTCTACCAAAATGTCAGATTTGAAAATGCTAGCTGCTTAACTGACAAATCTTTGTTATCGAATAACTTTTTGTTATTGTCTCTTGTTATTGATCTTTTCTGCTGGTAAAAGGTTCTTTATAATGGAAAAACGTTATTTAGATTGTTAAAATGTCATTCTAAGAAAAAAAGAAATAAGAACTGGAAATAGGAACCCAAAATGTTATAGCATCACTGCGAAAACCCCCTTTTGGATTTTTAAGAGTTTTGAGTAATTTTGATTTATAAACCTTTTATTTTTATTATTTCTTACCGTTTATTTCATCAGAATTATTGCCCGCACATCAGCACCACCAAATAATTTCCTCGCATGTTGCTTAACTCACGATTTAAAGTCGCAGCAAACGTGCAATGCCGGCATGAAAACAGACCTATTACACTATATTTGAGGGAGGGGGGGGGGCACGAGCAGAATATCTAGAGCATGTGCACATGGTTGCCAGGTTGGAAAGTTTAAGTAAACCACAGAGCAGAAGATTTATCGATTTAAAAGAAAACCTTGTTTCAGGATAAATAGGCTAATCAACAAGCAAATATCGCATATGATTATGCTTAGTAAATATAGAGAAGCATGATTAAAATCATGGTGCAGCCCAGTCTTAACTGAACCAACACTGATCTGACTTGATCTATTTAATGACACTGTTGTCTTTTAGAGCTTTCTGTACAGCTAAATCTGAATGTCACCGGCAGAGAGAGGTACCAAGAGAATCCAATGCTGAGTGCACAGAATTCAGGTTTTATTCTAATCGGGGCACAATAACGGAGACACAACGAGATAGCCTCGGTCCCGGTCGGGGAAAAAAAAAAAAAAGAACAATCAGAGCTCCACTGAGAAATCCCTTCAACCACTGCGTTGGACCAAACCAAGGGGAAGGCTGAAGATCCGTATCCTGACTGAGCGAGAACTGGAAACAGAACTGACAGGGAGACAGGAACATGAGAATAACAAACCGACAAACACACATTGAACAGAGTGGCCTATAAAGGGCTCGCTAACGAGTTGCAGCGTGGCACGCTCTGATTGAGCACCAGCTGCAACCACTAACGAGTGACGTACGCACATACAAGCACATAACAAGACGCAGAAAGACCGTCCGGACCCATGAACCGTGACAGTACCCCTCCCCTTAGGAATGCCCCCTGACATTCCCAGGAAGACCTAGCTGTCGATCAAATTCATCGATAAGAGAGTGATCTAGTATGTCCCTAGCAGGTACCCAACTTATCTCCTCCGGACCGTAACCCTCCCAGTCCACCAAGTACTGAAATCCTCTTCCCCTCCACCTTGAGTCCAGAATACGTTTTACAGAATAAGCTGGTTCCCCATCTACGAGCCACGGCGGGGGAGGAACCGGAACCGGCGGTTTAATGGCTGAATGAAAAACAGGCTTAATTTTGGATACATGGAACGACGGATTAATTCTCCTGTACGCTGGAGGAAGTTTGAGGCGGACTGCCACCGGACTAATAATCTTGGTGACAGTAAACGGGCCTATGAATTTGGGAGCAAGTTTATTACTGACGGATCGGAGAGGAATGTTCTTGGTTGAAAGCCACACCTTTTGACCGACGACGTAAACGGGAGGTTTCGACCGTTGGCGATCGGCCTGGACCTTGGTGCGCGCCCCACCTGGAGGAGGGTCACCCTGGCCTTGCTCCAGGTGTGACGGCACCTCTGGACGAATGCGTGGGCAGAGGGTACCGCGACTTCGGATTCCATACTGGGAAAAAGTGGTGGCTGGTACCCTAAGCTACACTCAAACGGAGATAGACCCGTAGCTGAGACTGGTAATGAGTTATGTGCGTACTCAACCCATGAGAGTTTCTGGCTCCACGAGGAGGAGCTCTGGGAAGCCAAACATCGCAAGACTTGTTCTAAATCTTGGTTGGCCCTCTCTGTTTGACCATTACTCTAGGGATGAAACCCGGAAGAAAGACTAACCGTCGCCCCCAACAATCTACAAAACTCTCTCCAAAATTTGGATACAAACTGGGGCCCCCTGTCAGAGACCACGTCTACCGGGAGGCCATGTAAACGAAAGACGTGATCTATGACAGCAACCGCTGTTTCTCTGGCTGAGGGTAATTTGGGCAGAGGAATGAAATGAGTTGCCTTCGAGAATCGGTCCACCACGGTCAAAACCACCGTGTTCCCCTGAGAAGGGGGGAGACCCGAGACAAAATCTAGCGAAACATGGGAGCAGGGTCTCGAAGGAACCAACAGCGGCTGAAGGAGCCCAGCGGGGAGTCGATTGGAAGATTTAGAAACAGCACAGACGGAGCAGGCTAAAACAAATAAACCAATGTCCCGAGCTATACCTGACCACCAGAACCGTTGTTTAACCAGAAACATGGTACGTCTCACCCCAGGATGACAGGCTACCTTGGAAGAATGAGCCCATCGGATAACGTCGGACCTTACGGACTCTGGCACAAACGGTGGGTTCGGTGGGCACCCGGACGGGGGCGTTACCCCTTGAGAGGCCATGCGGAAAAAGAAAACCCCCTTTCTCGATCTCCCACGTGACCGCAGAAATAAAAAGTTTCCTTGGCACAATGGGGTCGGGTAGGGACGGGCGCTCCGAATGATCAAATATACGGGATAACGCGTCCGGCTTGATATTCTTAGAACCAGGACGGTAAGAAATGGAAAAATCGAATCGGCCGAAAAAAAGAGCCCACCGAGCCTGCCTAGAGTTCAATCTTTTAGCGGATTTGATGTATTCAAGATTCTTGTGATCTGTCCAGACGACAAAAGGAACCCCCGAACCCTCCAACCAATGACGCCACTCCTCCAAGGCCAACTTGACTGCCAACAACTCTCTGTTACCAATATCATAATTGCGTTCGGCGGAGGATAAGCGGTGAGAAAAATACGCGCAGGGGTGTACCTTGCCGTCCGTGGGGGAACGCTGGTATAGTACCCCACCTCTGACGCGTCAACCTCCACCACAAACTGCCGGGAAGGATCAGGGGCTATGAGGATGGGAGCTGAAACGAAGCAGCCTCTCAGTTTGGAAAATGCCGCTTCTGCTGCACTAGACCACCTGAACGCAGTCTTGGTGGAGGTTAAGGCCGTCAAAGGTGCAGCTAGCTGGCTGAAATTGCGAATAAAACGCCGGTAGAAATTGGCAAAGCCCAGAAACCTCTGCAGGGCCTTGCGGGAATCTGGGGTTAGCCAATTCACCACAGCCTGAACTTTCTCGGAATCCATGCGCACCCCCTCAGCCGAGATGATGTACCCCAAAAAAGGAACAGACTGTGCATGGAAAGCGCATTTCTCTTTCTTCACCGCCTTGACAAAAAAGACTCCCATTCTCTACACTCTGAAGCACTCGTCTGACGTGCTGAACATGTTCCTGGAAAATATCAGTATGTCATCCAGGTAGACATAAATTAACTGATCTAGCATATCTCTCAGAACGTCATTAACGAGTCCCTGAAACCGCGGGAGCGTTGGAAAGGCCAAAGGGAAGAACAATATATTCAAAGTGCCCCCTGGGGGTATTAAACGCGGTTTTCCACTCATCCCCCTCCATTATGCGGACCAAATGATAAGCGTTACGGAGATCCAATTTTGTGAAAAATTACGCCCCTGCAGGCGCTCGAAGGCCGACGACATCAATGGTAAAGGGTAAGTATTCTTCACCGTGATGTTGTTTAAGCCCCGATAATCAATACAGGAACGAAGGGAGCCGTCCTTCTTTTTCACGAAAAAAACCCCCACTCCGGCCGGAGATGAAGAGGGGTGGATGATCTTGGCTGCTAAAGAATCAGATATATATTTCTCCATGGCCTCCCTCTCCGTAGTGGAAAGTGAATATAATTTGCCCTTAGGTGGAGACGTACCTGGTAATAAGTCTATAGCACAGTCATAGGGATGGTGAGGAGGTAGAGAAGCAGCCCGAGACTTACTGAACCCTCCCCTCAGATCAAGGTACTCCTGTTGCACGTTAGACAGGTCCGAAGGATCCTCCTGAAACACAAAACAAACAACAGGAGAACACGCGGACAACAAACAGGTGGCATGACAATTCTCGCTCCAACCCAGTACAGTATCGTTAACCCAATTAATGTGAGGGTTATGGAGGACCAGCCAGGGGTGACCCAGCACTAAGGGAGCCGAGGGTGTGTCGGTGAGGAGAAAGTGAATGTCCTCAGTGTGTTGCCCCGAAGTGATGAGTTTTAAGGGTGCCGTGGTGTGAGTGACAGCAGGTAATGCCTGGCCGTTGAGTGCAAGCATAGTGACAGGCTGAGAAAGCTCCACCATAGGAATCTGGAGGGACCGAGCGAACCCAATGTCTAAAAAGTTCCCCTCTGCTCCAGAGTCCACTAAAACCTCAGTCATGATTAAAAGACCGAATTACCAGCCTCACAGAAAGATGAGTGCTAGAATAAGAGGATTTGTGTTCCTTAATGGCACCCGTCAATAACCTCCCCCCTACTGACGGGCGTTGTCTTTTGCTGGGCACCGTGCAGCGATGTGTCCGGGACCGCCACAGTACAAGCACACTCCCTCTCTTCTGCGTCTCTGCCTCTCCTGTAGTGAGAGACGGAACCTTCCCACCTGCATGGGCCGCTGCGTCTGAAGAGGGAAAACAGTCTTAAGTAAGTGACGGTAATTGGTTCTGGATGCGAACCTGTAGGGGGGGGGGGCGCCGGTTCTCGGAATTGTCGTTGATCCCGCCTCCGCAATCGGGTGTCCACCCGAATGGCTAGAGCTATGAGTTCGTCCAGCCCGGACGGTAACTCTGATGAATCTATCTCATCCTTAATCTTATCAGATAGGCCAACCTGAAACATGTCCCACTGTGCCTCTGCATTCCACCCCCACTCTGCACCATGTGCTAACTCGTATTGAATATCCGTAACAGTGCTTCTGTCCTTGACTACTCGGCAAGAAGTCGTGCTGCTCTCTGCCCGAAGCGCCTGACGAAGACCCTCCGTAGCTCCTCGAAAAGCCTGAAATGAGAGCACCAGGCAATCTCCGTTCCCCCAACAGTGGTTTCCCAGTAGGCGGCTCGACCCGAGAGCAACGGTATGACGAACGCCACTTTAGCCTCCTCCATGGGAAACGCGGATGGTTGGAGGGAAACATAGAGTGAACATTTCGCCAAAAAAGAACGACATAATTGGGGTTCCCCGGAATAAAAGGCTGGAGGTGGTAGCCGAGGTTCATGGGTGCGGACACTCGATGAGTATCACTCGAACCCACCGACACCGGTGAATGAGACATGGCTGGTTGCTGAGCTGAACCCCTCTCAGCTTTCAGATGCTGGATCTGGGTGGTGAGCTCAGACAGCTGACTCATCAGGGTCTGGACGGCCCGCCCCGTGGCAATCATCTGATCTTCCTGATGCTCCATGCGAATATTAGTTTTGGCCAAAAAGTCTCTGAGCTCTGCCGCACTCGCTGGATCCATGAGTATGGTCGGTTCGTTCTGTCACGGCAGAGAAGAGTCAGGATCCAAGTGCGAGTGCAAAAGGTAAGGTTTATTTTGTAATCACAAACAACGGAGACACAAGGTGATAATCTTCGGGTCCTGGTCCGAATCAGAGCTCCACAGAGAATCCCTTCACCCACTGCTCTTATGACCCAACGGGGAAGAGGATGCAAGGGGAAGGCTGAAGATCCGTATCCTGACTGAGCGAGAACTGGAAACAGAACTGACAGGGAGACAGGAACATGAGAATAACAAACCGACAAACACACATTGAACGGAGTGGCCTATAAAGGGCTCGCTAACGAGTTGCAGCTGGCACGCTCTGATTGAGCACCAGCTGCAACCACTAACGAGTGACGTACGCACATACAAGCACATGACAAGACGCAGAAAGACCGTCCGGACCCATGAACCGTGACACTGAATTGTCTCCAGTTTCATCATTGATTCTGCTATTTTCCTGTTAATCACTGTGAAGCTGCTTTGGCACAATCTGTACTGTATAAAGCGCTATAGAAATAAAAGTTGACTTGACCTCTGACACCCCCTTACAGTGGACGCCTATTTTGGTGTGGTGCGGTACTGTGCACTTCTCCAGAAGCTAACAGGTCAGATGTCAGCTGACCAGGAATCAAATGGGATGGGATTTCATTTGTAGATGTTGGTCAGAGTAGCCCTGCCCTATAAAGAACTGAGTTTGCTGCTTACAAGAATTGTCTGATGTGAACCATGCCTTGGACAAAAAGAAATATCAGTGCACCTAAGCTTAATAATTATTGACTTACACAATGCTGGAAGAGCTACACAGGCATCTCTCAAAGCCTTGATGTTCATCAGTTCACTGTAATTGTCTATAAATGGAAAAAAAGTTCAGCACTGTTGCGACTCTAAGAATGAGTGACCTCTAACATTGACTGCAAGAATGCCATAATGTCATCCTTTGATTCATTTCAATATTCCTGTAAAGATCATGCTGCTGCCTTTTATAGATGTGTGGAAGGACAAGAGTAGCATCTAAACACACGCTACAATAAAAACATTTAGAAAGAATTATGATGTAAAACTTCTCCTGTTCTCCTGTTACTTACAGGACTCACAGTTGTAACTTTTTTCTTGTAATTGTGATTTTATATCTGAAAATGTAGACTATTTCTTGTATTTGTGAATTCACTTTCTCGTTATTGCGAATTTATTTCTCAAAGTGGTGAGAAATTTTTTTTTTCACATAATTTCTTACAATGACATATGACTTCTTGTAATTGTGAATATATTTTGTATAGTCTCCTGTATGCCCCACCTTTCTGAAACGCGTAGATTTTTACAAAGCTCATCGGTTTGAAAAGCGAGTTGTGCTCTGATTGGGCAGCTATCCAGTGTGTTGTTATTGGCCGAATACCTCAAGCATCAGACGGAAATGTTACGCCCCTACCATATTTTGATGCCGTGTCCCGGCCCGACGAGACAAAAACAATAAAACCCACTATAAACGATGCTCTTGTAGCTTCCAGTGGGGGAGTATAATTACGGATTATAATGACTTATACTGTCTTTGCTTGCGTATCGCGCCCGTAACCTAAACCATTCTGCATTTGTGATGCGGAGAAACGACACAACCAGCGCTACTCTATACGCTTCAAAACTCCGTTTGAAATCATCAGTGTAAATCCTTTAAATATAAAACGACTTACGGAGTGAGCCTTCCACTTATTTGATCAGAACACCCGGCGTTGTAGGCTACTCTCGACCATGAATATCCTTGTCCTCCGTAAATGCGTTGCACACATTGAATAAGTTGGTTTGAACTGTTCTAGAACAGGGTTGTAAATACAACTTAAACACTGATTTCTAGTCGTGTCTCAACACCTGCGGCAGGGTGGGTCAGCACAATACTTCAGCCAAAAGTTACGCCTTCTTCTTTCTTTGTGTGAACATTTGGGCGGTGTTATGTAAATCTTCTCACACAGTGACGTAGACATGTGGGGGCATGTTTAAACGAAGTGTTTTAGGAGGGTGTGGACCAGTCTTAACTTTTATAAAGAATATCTCTTTGTGTTTGAAACTTTAGTCTTTGCAACTTTAGGGATCTTATCTATTCAGAATGCTTGTAAACAACACTCCTAAGAGAAGGAAACTTTAAATTCGCATCATATGACCGCTTTAACAATTTTACTCTAATGCTGTAACTGAGTCTGCGGAGTGAGGATCCAGTTGCAGCTTTATTAACACCAGATCAATGGTGAACAGAGTCAAGCAGCCGTAAGGGAGAGACAGGAGCATAAACAATAACAGGCAATGGTCGGGGCAGACAGAAGAGAATCCAGAAATGATAAACAAATGCTCCTGATGGAGAACAGGTGTGTGTAATTACTGTAGTTCCAGGTACGGGGCTTGTGGGAAATGTAGTCCATGGTGAGAATTGACCGGTTTCATGACAGAGCCCCCCTCCTAAAAGCAGCTTCCAGACGCTCCTACCAGAAAGTTCTACTAATAGTCCACGGTGGAGTTGACGGATGGAGGAACCATGAAGGGGGTGGAACTGGAGGTACCAGGGGTCCGACTGACGGAGAAGGAGCCAGGGAAAGAGGAGCCCAAGGCAGAGACGAAGAGCCGTAGAGCCAAGGTGACACTGAGGGAATGGAGGACCATGGCGGAGCTGAAGGGAGAGAGGAGCCCAACAAAGTCGGAGGAATGGAGGGATGAGGCGAAGCCGGAGGAGTGTAATCCTGAGGCGAGGGTGGGACAACTGACCAAAGTGGAGCCGGGGGACGAGGAAGCCTGGCAGAACTAGTGGACTGACAGAGCATGGTGGAGATGAGGTAGCTAGGGGCCGAGGCATCGCCAATGGGTCGACGGACCAAAGTGGAGTCCAGGTCTTGAAGGCCGAAGACGGAGATCTGGGTTCCTCCACTTCTGGTGTAGCTGGAGGTTGGATGTCCTGAAGGGGATCCTGACCGCTAACCACCCTCGAAGGATGACCTAAAGGAACAGACAGACAACAGCGGAGACAGGACAAAAAACATGACCTGCAGATGAGGAGGGAGAGGGAGGTTTGGTGGGACAAAAGGGAACACAGTTTCACAATTAGTCTCTTTATCCATAAATGAACAGGCGTGAAGTTCATAATCGGCCTCCTTGGCCATTGTAGAGCAGCAAACAAACAGAGTCCAAACAACAGGCAAGAGATCGGGGCAGACAGCAGAGAATCCAGAAACGATAAACAATCCAGGTAATACACAAAGAAACAATCCTCAATAAAGGAAAGCTTGGTATGTCGCACAGGCAAACAATGCTTCGCAGTGAGTGCAAGTGAGTGAGTAACCTTTATAGTGCTCCTGATGGAGAACAGGTGTGTGTAATTGTGTGTGTAGTATGGGGCTTGTGTTGGAAATGTAGTCCATGGTGAGAATTGACCAGTTTCGTAACAGATGCCATGTCTACACTGGGCCGGACTGTTGTCGCATCACAATAGCTTGAGGTTGTCTACACTAAATGTGTCAAAGCGAAAGTTCCAAATCAGTTGTAGCGTAAGTGTGTAGAGTACTGTTTTTATCTCATCCAATGTGGAGAGTTTCAATGATTATAATGGATTTACATTGATTTTGTCGCATCGCTTGTGTCCGGTGTAGACACTATTTGAGAAATAGGCTTCCATAGATTGATAATACTTAATGTTTTTTTTTTTGTTGTTTTGCATCTTTTTTTTTTGACATAATTTAATTATTTTATGAACCAAAGCTAGTGGGCCAGTTTAACCCGTGACCATACCACCTTACCTAACCGACTAAAAACAGGCCTTTGTACACAATGCATATTCAGTCATGCATTCTCAAATCATGTTTGTCTGTCCTTAGACTGACACATCACAGAAATATATGTGCCCTTGCTCATATTGGCCTGATCTTGTGATCATGTTTATTTGTGGACAGTAAACATGGTGTGCATCGCTCTCTGATTTGACCTGCTGATTCACTGATTGACCCGTTTGTTTGATATATTCTCACATGTCTCTTGTTTCTCTCTCAGCCTCCTCCTAGAACCCTAAGACCTGTCACCCGATCCAGATCAAAGAACGCCCTCACTTTGGACACTGAAGCCATGTGACTGTGCATATACTCCGAGAGCGCTTTAGCTGTCTTACCTGCAACATGAGAAGACGCAACAAGGGAAGGCAGAGAAAAAAAAGGAATGCAGCCCAAATGTTCAAATATTCAAAAGCAGCCTTGCTCTATTATGAGGTAACCAAAGCGATGTGCAACCTTTCGCTTCTGATCTTTGACACTCAAGCGGGAGGGGATTCATTTAGGTAACACGTTCACATGCATACTACTGCTCTGAGACTCTTTGGGGGTTATTAAACTTGTTTTGTATATATTTATAGTATGTTTGAGTGTCGACTGTTTGATTTCTTGGTATGATTTTGGGAGAAACAAACGCATGCATGTCCCTCTGGTCACCCAACCATAATCACTGCACACAGTCATAATACTTACTGTTTATGAACATTTTACTTTTAGGGGGACTGCACTCATTTCGGGTCGCCCAAAGCCCCCTCAACGACTACTGAGTAGCAAGGTGTTTCAGAATCAGCCTTTCTTAAAACAGTAGTTCTTAGTGAAAAAAAATACTGCACTGATGTGGTAGGTGTGTTTGACTGCAAACATAACATTTATTTCATGATTTATGTATCAACAAATGCAAGGGTTCATCTGTCGAGATGGACTTTTTAATACATGCTTGTAGTTGACCCAAATATAGGTATTGATCACAATACCCGATGTGATTTGTGATTTAAAATAGATGGACAAAGTGCAATGTATTTTACGATTCTTCTAAACTTTCAATAGTTCAGCCATAAACTTAAAATATTGCGCTGTAACTTCATATAAAGTTAATCAATAACCATCTTGTTAAAAATACACTAAAAATCTTTCTAGACAGAAAGAGGCAATTAAGTTGATATTTGTTTATGGTGATTCTTACTTTACCTCATTAATTATTAGGTATGTGCAGTATTTTTTTTATAATTTCAAAACTCAGCACTGATTGATCAACATGGAATTTCATGTATTTTGATGTAATTTAAGCTGAATATTTTCTGTTATTTCTTAGTTGGCTTCTTAAACCTCTTCAGTTGCTTGATGTTGCATGTATTATTCCCATTGACAATTTGAATGTGTCTCACATTTTTGGCCTCCACTTTCTGAACGCGTTCAGTATTAAAGTACCTTATCAGAGTTGAGCAGGCATTAGTGGTCATTTGGCACAACACAAAGCGGGTCCTTCAGTCAGTGTAGTCGTTTTACTTTTGTAGCATTCACACATTTAGTCATATGAGGACAAACAAATCTCTGAAAACACTGTGCAATTACACTAGCATGTATCACTAAGAAACTCAACAACAGTTTGCTGTTGCATCATTCCTGATCACAGTCAAGTAACTTGTAAATCTCTATGTCATGGAGAGGACAGCAGTGCATCAACTATCAGACACATAGTAAACACAGCTGGATCTTAGAACATTGTATATTTAGAAAGCTGTTCACAATGTGTTTTATACTGTGAGAATGATGACTATCCTAGTCTCATAAACACGCTTTGACTTGTTGTATTTGCGATCTTGTAGCTGTTCAAATGTAGGGTGACCATACGTGCCATTTTCCCAGGACGCGTCCTGGCCAGGATTTCTATATTGCCTAAAATATCTAGGCTTTGGCTTTGTTTGCGTGTGCAGACCGATTGGTGTATGACATCAAAATACCATACAGACGGTTCCTTATGCTTTCGAAATGCTCTCGAGGTATTTTGATGTCCTACACCGATCGGTCTGCACACGCAAACAAAGCCAAAACCTAGAGATTTTAGGCAATATAGAAATCCTGGCCAGGACGCGTCCTGGGAAAATGGCACGTATGGTCACCCTATTCAAATAATTATATCAAACTTCACTGACAAAATAGCAGGCTCAGGAACAATTTTTGTAATTTCATCACAATTTTATTTGAACGTGAAAATATCTACAATGTGAACTAAAAACTAATTGGAATAGTGATTATCTGGTTGGCGTTCTTTTTGCTGGGTTTGTGTTTCCAGTTTTTACAGCGAGAGAGCAGCATTTTCTCTATGTGAGATTGGCGTGATTTTAAAGTGCTCTGTATGGAACCATCTTTGGCCTTTTACAGAATATAAAAACAGCTGACTGTTGCTTCTTTGTATATTCAGGTCATTCAAGGCACAACCTTTGAAATACCATGTGAAGAGCAGTTTATTTGTGGATTTAGGTAATCTGTCATTCGGTGGGAAAATAGCTATTTATGAACTTAACCCATTTTAAAGGGGTGGTTGATTGCGATTTCACTTTTTTAACGTTAGTTAGTGTGTAAAATTGCTGTTTGAACATAAACAATATCTGCAAAATTACGAAGCTGAAAGTTCAATGCAAACGGAGATATCGTCTTTTAAAATTCTGGCAGTTTAATGCCTACAAAAACGGCTGGTAGGGACTACAACAAGTTACTTCCCGGGTTTGTGACATCACAAACCCAGATAAACCCCGCCCTCGGGAAAAGGCAGCAAAGGGGGCGAGGCCATGCTGCGCTGCTTTAGAGAAGAGGAAGAGAAAACTAGAGGAGCACGTAAAAATCTATTCATAATGAATCGCGATTCTGTCTTCCAACGATTCTAATGGATTCACAAGTTTCAAAATCAATGTTCTAAAGCAGCGGCTCCTAATACTGTTCCTCGCGTCCCCTGCTCTACACACCTACATCTCTCTCATCTCTCTCTCTCTCTCTCTCCTCTCATCTCTCTGATCATCAGCTCAGCTCCACTCCCCATGAACTGTTCCATAATACTTATTACACATTGACGCGCGGTGAAGTTGCCGTAATGTATTAAAGCTTTAATCAGGATAAAACTGTATTTTTAAAAGCTAACATAAGCAGTAGCATTTTACAAATAACAGCATATCTAAAAGTATGACAACAACAAACAAAGAAACATACCATTAAGAGCCGTGCTTGCACAGGTTCTGCACGATCCTCTTCAATAATATCCTCTGGTTCTCAATCTGGCTCAAACTGATAGGCGATATTAATGATGCTGTTGTTTACAATACAACCGGAGCACATGCCGCTGAGGTGAGGGTCGGGACGTTTAGATGCGCACTAGAGGTGGTTTAGCCAATCACAACACACTGTTAACCAATCAGAGCCCATCGCCTATTTATGAGTGTGGGGCTTCATAAAAGCAGGAAATGATCCGCTCGTTTCTCAAAGAAGGGACAGAGCGGTGTAGATAATGTAAATTATGTGAAAAAAAATGCGTTTTTTTTTTTTTTTTTTTTTTTAAACAAAGCATTAATACATGTTTGACTGCACCCCATAAACACAATCAAGAGTAGAAAAAATCCAGTGAACCACCCCTTTAAAATATTAATCTCGGTGGACAACTTTCTGGATTGTCAATTTTCGAATATGAACGTTCAACATTGCATATGCATGCTTAATCATGTCAGACGAAGATGTATTTAAATACAGGGACTTAAGTAGAGGCTGTGCCTTTAAAGACTAGAAAAGTCCTGGCTGTCTGTTAAACCCATTTGAAACTGAACTGTCATGTATTTTTGAGTTGTTTGTGCCAGGTTGTTAAGATTTCGAGAGTCAAAGCGTCTTTTCGTTATTCTCTTATAACATAATGGCTTGCAGCATCTACATAAAAAAGTATTTCCATATTTCACAGCTGTCATGTCTGGCAGGCCAGAATATTCTGTTTCTCATTGCTCGAAGTTGAATAAATCTTGAGTGAAAAGACAGAAGTTGATGTAAAAGAGTGAAATGATCAGTTTAAAAAAAATTTATTGGCATTTAGCAATTAAAAGGTGAATGTGAAATGTGTCTTGTGATCTGTTCAAACTGAAAAATATATAAAAGATGCCCTTTTATTCCTTCCATGATCTGGTTCTAAATAATAGTTTGCAAGTAATCATGTATCATTTAAATATTTAATGATTTTATTGTACTAAAAATGGGGGGGGGGGGGGGGGGGGAACTAGTTTTTTGCTAATGAAACAGACCACTTATCCAAATCATACCTTTTTAAGATCAGTTATTCACTGTTATGAATTTTCAGTGTTTCATCAATACATTTATTTGAATTAATTTCTGAAATCAATCTAAACACCACACTTGTGAACAACTGCATTAAAATGCAGACAATATTTCTAAATTCATAATATAACTAAATATTCCTGCCACGTTTATGCAAAACGTGTGTCTCCAACAATAGGTGGACTTTGAAACAATCATTTATAAAACTGTAACAATTGAAAGAATTTATTCAGGAGCATTTACACATGAATCCTCAACATGTTTTTCAATAGTGAATTCATACACACTTCATGTCTCATGTCTTTATTTGCTTGAACAGCATAAGGTTAGGAGGGTTTTACACCTTCAGGTTCACTCTATCCTGGTATTTCTGGTACGGGTCGTTGAGGTACCAGTTTCTTCTTTTCCAATAGGATGTTGTCATTTTGTCCAATAATTTACATTGAGTTTTATTACAGAATACATGTTCTCGGAGGCGCTTCTTGCGGGCTGCTGACTTCTTCCACAGCTTTTTCTTATATCCAGCCTAAAAACAAGACCGAGTTTCAGTTCAGGTGTGTCAGCCGGATTTAAGTACCAGACAGGACTTTGAACAAATGATTTTATGACAGCTCTGAATAACATGCGAGCAGGAAATTACCTTTCTCCTCACCCACAGGCCACAGTGTAGCCTGAGAAACCTTTGAACAACCGACTTCACAGACTTCCTCTTGCCTTTCCTCAGACTGTAATATGTTAAGTTCCTGACCGGCTGGAGCATCAACGAAGGGATGAGGGGAGTTACTCTGCAGAACAGAAAAGGTTACTATCAGTAAATAAGCATAACATGCAATACAGCAGGGTTCTTTAAATCTTTCCCTGGAGGTCCAATGCGCTGCAGAGTTTAGCTCCAACACTGATCAAACTCACCTACCTGTGATTTTTCTAATGATCCTGAAGACATTGATTAGCATGCTCAGGTGTGTTTGATTAGGGTTAGAGCTAAACTCTGCAGGAAAGTGGATCTCGTGGGCCAGATTTGAGGATCCCTGCAATACAGTGTCTGCCAACAAAGCAGAGTTTCCCTCCTTCAACCCTAATCAAACACACCTGAAAAACGAATCAATGTTTTCAGGATTACTAGAAAGCCCACCCGCTGCTTAGAGCATTTAGTATTTATGAAAATAGCATTAGCTAAAGTTCTGAAGCTTGAACCTCCTCCTTGTTTTTCACACAAGTAAGTTATTTCCAGAGAATTTGTGAACCTGCCGTACATTAGCTGCTATGGTTTAACAACTATAAGTATAACACTGCAGTACCAAACCATGAGCCTACTTGCACTACAAGCCCAATTGTTTGATAATATTGCCACATTTACACTGCAAAGGTGGCACAGAAGCGCTTCTTAAGTGGCATTTTGGTGTCTTTACACAGCTTGATTTATGCTGCTCAGATGTGGCTTAAATGCATTTACACAGATGCAAATACAACTGTATGCTTTGATATTAGGGGCTGAGGTGGGCCAGAGTAGCCTTAATTTAGTCTGGTTTTTTAAAATGGTTTTTGTTTTTTTTTTTCTGCTTTTACATCTTCACACTGGATTT
The DNA here is from genome assembly GCA_018155175.1 of Sinocyclocheilus anophthalmus. NCBI lineage: Eukaryota > Metazoa > Chordata > Actinopteri > Cypriniformes > Cyprinidae > Sinocyclocheilus > Sinocyclocheilus anophthalmus. The sequence continues at coordinate 174,132 of JADLZN010003842.1, forward strand.
TGAGCAGGCACAGAACATCCTAAACTCAGCTGCATAAAGAGACCTTGTATAATATAAATGCAAAGTTAAGCAGCATAACAGACTGTTTTTATCACATTAAAGAGGTCATATGATGCAATTTCATTTTTTCCTTTCTCTTTGGAGTGTTACAAGCTCTTGGTGCATAAAGAAGATCTGTAAAGTTGCAAAGACTAAAGTCTCAAATCCAAAGAGATATTCTTGATAAAAGTTAAAAGAGTCAGCCACACCTACCTAAAACGGCTCGTTCTAACACGCCCCCCCCACATGTCTACCTCACTATGTGGAAATATTTGCATAACTGCTGCCCAAATGTTCACGCAAAGAAGGCGGCGTAACTTTTATTCTCGCTGTAGTATTGTTGCCGCCGCCGCCATGTTGTGAAGACACTGTGTGCTTCGTTGTGAAAGCGAAACTACTTTGTTTGGTCTTCCAAAAGAGGACGATATCCGCTTCGTCATGCCTAGAGCTGATCTGTGCTGGTCGCTGAGGGAATACATCAACTTAGTGCTGTGGATCGCCGGCACATTTTATGACTGTTTACTGATCCTGGTAGAGTAACGTTAGACTAAAATGCCGGCAGTTCTGACTCACGTAAGTACTTTTTCTTTTATCATTTGCCACTGATGATTCAAACGTGAGTTTTGGGCAGTGTAAAGTAGCACTTGTTGTTTGTCATTTCTCTGATCACAAATCAGACAGAGTTTTATGTTTACGCGGCACGATGCAATGTAACGCGACACGTAAAAGACAGTATATCATTAAATACATTAATTATGTTTCCACTGGCTCAACAAAGTGCCCTCGTTGGTAAGGGTTTTAATGTTTGTTGTTCTTGGTCGCCCCGCCGACATGGCAGCACAGTAGGGAGGGCGTACTTTCATCACACGCTTGGAGTATTCGGCCATCACCAGCCCACCCACCTCGCTTTTCAGACCGATGAGCTTGTGCGTTTCAGAAAGGTGGGGCATAGAGGAGAAACAATAATGTACAGTATTGGAACATATGTGTTTTTTTTTTTTTTACCTTAACCCCTAAACACATTTCATTACCAAATACACAAAATAATGTTCCTTTTAGCAGCATCATATGACCCTCAAAATGGTGCACAGGTGGATACAATTCAAGGAAAAGGTAAGTTAATAAAATTTTAAACACAATATTGCCAGTGGGATTATTTTTGCTCAGATATATAGGTAAATAGAGAGGGTCTTGCCGCTTCAGCAGGCCGGTCTGTTGGAGGGGAGCAGCGGTGTGAACAGCAGGCAGTGGTTTAGAGCCATGTCTCTGACATAGAGTTGAGAAGCGCGGTGTCTGTGTGAGTCTGAGACAGTCTCTGCCTAAAGCCGACAGAGGCCTCAGCAAACCTGATCCGCAGAGGAGAAAGAACTCTAGTTTACAGAAATACAGTACAGTGTATGGACGTTCTGTGTTGTCTGATGATAGACTACAGTAGCAGAACTGTTATGCATCACATTCTACCACGATGCAATAATGATAATGAAACCGAAAGACATAAATGACATTTAGAATAATATAATGTAATATTAAATAAAACGACGGATAAAACGCACTAAATTGTTATATTGCATCGAAGAAAACGAGTCCAGTGCACAAACGTCCTTTGCTAATTGAAATAGACATAGGAATCTTTAATTGTGTATTCCAATGCACGCCAACTTTAAGAGTCTATAAAATTACATTTTCAGCAACGTATTTCTGACCTTAAAACTTAAATGTGCACTTTTTCTACCTGATAGAGCTCTTGTCAAGCTGGCCGCCATCTTAAACGCCACTGACGTATCGACTACAGTGGCCGGGTAGGACAAACAGAACGCGCTGGAGAGAACCGCAAAAGGGCTACTAAAACCCAACTAAAATTGATTCCCAGAAATCAAATATATAATAAAAATAATACATTGAATTTGTCAGCTCAATTTATTACACCAAACTAGATCTAGATATAGAAAACCGCGAAGAATAATGCATCGTGTAAATGGATGCTAGCTTTGTTCAAATTAAATAATAATAATAATAATAATTTTGTAGGGACACGCCACTGAGAACATGTATACCCAGTGGAACCAGTGCTACTTTTTTCAGGATTCTTTGATGAATAAAAAGTTATTTTGTAATCTATTTTGCAATAAAAACAATATAAGTCTTTACACTTTACACATATCTTTGCTGAATAAAAGTATAAATTTTTTTTTAAAAAACCTATTGACCCCAGACTTTTTAATGGTAGTGTATATTGTTCAAAAAGATTGTGCTTATTTGAAAATCTGCTTTCATAACCCTTCAGTTTCTGTCTCTCAACATTGCATCACGATGACACGATGGGTATGGGATCTTTAGTATTCAATCAAACAGTCGATGTTTGAGAGTAAAACTAATTATTGTGTAATTAAAAAATAAAAGATTGCAAAAAAAAAAAAGTTTTCTTAAGGCTCAAAAATAAAGAAATCGCTAACAAAATAATTTTCAGTGCGTATAAATCTTTCTTTTTCTTTGTGCACAGTGACCAATAGAAAAGGCCTTTCATCCTGGTGGTTATGAGAGACCGCCCACTGAGATACGGCTTCACTCGCAAGCAAAACTTTTCAACTGGCAAACAAAAGTTTTATAAAGACGGCAGAAAAGAGAGCGACATTTGTGGTATTGCGATGAAAAGTGTCTGAAGTGCACAAAGAAAAATAAAGATTTTCAAAGATCCATACGCAGCGTAGGGGTGGAAGGAAATGGGATTGATATTCGGGCAAGAGGAGCAATAAAGCATGAAACAGTTGATATACAAATACTGTTATGTAGAACAGAAATCAAAACCATTATTAAGGGACATACAAGCAAAATATGGCAAGAATACTGGGACATAACTGACATTGGACGACATCTGTATAACATACAAAAACAGGTAGGCTTAAATAGTATTAGGCAGAGCAGGAATCCAAAGGAAGGAAATATAATTACACGTCTTAGAATAGGTCATGCTGGTTTGAATTTTACATTACAGAGAATAGGAAAACATCCCACTGGTCTTTGCGACCACTGCAACACACAAGAGACAGTAACACATTTTATTAGGTATGAAGAAGAAAGAAGGGAGTTGGAAAACAAAACATGACAGTGGGATATCTGCTAGGAAAAACAATGTCTATGCATAGTCTCCTAATTAATTATTTGAAAAATACTGGGATAAGTGAAAGAATTTAATAGAAATATATAGGGGGGATATTTTTTCTCTCTCCTTGTCCTTTCTTTCAAAGTACTGCCCACACTCCAGTCCAGTAGGTGGCGGTAAATGCACCTTTAAGTTGGTTTGCCAACCGGCAATAAAATTAAAGAAGTGTAACGATTATTATAATTTAAAAATATATATTTTATCTATAATAGTTGAATAAATCATAGCTGAACCGTGTACGTTTCAAGTTGCACACTCCAGATCATAGTTGCGGACATGCACCTTTAACGTTGTTTGCCACCCTCCCATAAACCCAAAAAGCAGGTAGTATAGTATAGAAGGTACGGCAGCGCCGCGCCATTTTCTGCAAATCTTCTGCTTCATCTTTTAACAGTCGACTGATTATCGGCCTGTCGATTATTGCGCCTATATTCATCATTTTTAGATTATCGGTATTGTGCATTTTCAAAACCGATTGGCCGATAAAGCTGCCGTTGCTAAGCAACCATGACCTCCGCTCTCCATGAAGACTCGGGAGTTTAAGCAAAGGATAAATGGTTTTGCAGCACTATAAATGCGCGTTGCAAGCTCTGCTACTAATGTAGGAACAATGGGTATCCCGGTACGCTATGATCAGCTGTTTCCTTCCATTTTTTGCTGAGCTTTCATTTGTTCGGGAAGGATTCAGCTGATTGGTTGGTGCAGACAACCGGACGACTCGCGGAATCAGGTCATACAAACAGAATTTATGTATAATGCGGAATGTCACGGAATTGGTCAAGTTTTGGATGAATTAATCAAAAGTAGGCCAGTACACTTAAATAGAGTCGCAATATGGACTAGTATCTGTGAATATTCCGCCGCAAAAATACTGTTTAAATATGGATCCAGCATGTTCTGCGTGTCTCTGTAAGTAAACGGCACAGACGCGCGGTTTTGTTTTCTACACAAAGTGTGCGACGCTCGCGCTGATTTCAGCTTCTGTCATCTCACTACAAGAGGACATAAATACATGAACAACATCACCAGAACTGCTCTGACTCCCTCTGAGATTCACTTCATGAGCATTTGACAGTTTCATTGAGTAAAACCATCTTCATATCATTTACATAGACCTACAGAAACATGTTCCTCATGGCAACCCGTCAAAATAAGTTTGGGTTAGCTTAAATAAATTATCAGAAATATATTATTGTGGTGCAGTATGATATACATAATACTACTCGGATGAAAGTTTTCCGTCCCTACCACAGATTTCCGTCAGTTGAAAAAAAAAATGAGGGGAAAAGAAACATGTAGCACATTGTTGTTGTTCTGCCGGTGTTCTGGCGATTTGTTGGTAGCATAATCTGATAGGTAGCAGTATTTGTCAGAACACCAGCACACCAAACCTCCTCCCCGCCACGGCTGCAGCTTCTCACCGACAACATAACGCAGCTCGCATCATTCACAGTCGGGTTATTACCAGAGAACACAGAGCAGGTCTTGAATTTCAGGCCCCCCCCGCAAAAAAAGGAAAAAATTGCGGCTATTAATATAATTCGACCCATGCCCGGTTTCCGCGCCTTATAACTGCGAGACAGGACGACGGAACGTATCATTTGCACGTGCTTTTGAGTCTTGAACTCTCTTTCTGGCGCCCCAGATAAGAGAAGAGTGACAGTTTTAAAGATTATTAAGGGAGTTTGCAAATGTGATATTGATTTAATACACGTTTAATAAACACTACTGCTATTTGCTCTATTTCATCCGAACATAGTTCCAATAAGTAAGACTCAGCCACTGCGCTCTCTAAACTAGCGCAAACAGCGGTGTTTCGTTTATGAATGAATGGGGTTTTTAAACGAATCTAGTGAGTCGGTGTTTCATTTTTACCCATTCATAAAGACAGTCACTTTGCTTCATTCCTGAATGAATCAGCCGTTCAAACGAATCAATTGAATGAATGATTCAATGATAAAATCAGACTTGCCGCCACCTGCTGGCAGATTTAGTTTCATTTTTAGCATATAATTTCAGTTTTCACATTTAATATTTCTGTATTCAAATTTTTATTTAAAACATTAATCTCTACATGAATTTAATTGCACTCATGTGACCTCTGAGCCTCATTAAACGTCTGAAAACGTACCTACAAGCCACTTTTGTGTTCTTCTGTGCACCCTCTGTAGTACAAATTAATTTATTAATACTACTTTCATATGATTGGTAACTTATTTATCTTATTCTACTTCTTATTATATTGTATTAAATAGAAATTTTAAAAAGATTCTAAACAAATTCTAGTTGGACAGAGAAAGGATGCATTGGCAAAGGTACAAAGAAAATCCCCTGTATTCACTTTAATGAGTCCCATGTCACTCGTATTCGGAAGCGCTAATTTTTTGATATTGATCAGAAGGGCTTCTTAATTTTTTTTTTAATTAGAGGACAAGGCGCTCCTGATTTACAAGAAGAAAACACTGCTCTAAACTGGGTGTGTGCCAGGTATGGCTGTGGATTGGGTTTTGGCCGAGGGTTTTTTTTTGCTTTAAATACTCTACTACAAAAGTTATGTACACATTGTTTAAAAAAATCACCCATACACTATTCTTCCATGTTTTAATTTAATAATAAACCCTTTTTTTGCCAAAAATAGAAAATTTAAACCCATTAAATAAAGAGTTTACTGTGGGAGTACTACAATCAACCAACACCAGGGAAGGCAGTTTTAGTCAGAGCCCTTGTTATTCTTAATTTAGACATTCATTTTCATTTTTGCACCAGACATATATATCGGTTCAAAATACATGTTATCGTCTACTTGATCTGTAATACTCGCAATCCGCCTGAAAAACACATATCTGGTCGCACCCCTATTTTAACTGCTATAGTCCGCTTCCTTCCGCTTAGTCGTTGCCGATAAGTTTTATCCTTCACTGAGCGCCCTTGTGCGTACTGGTGAGACTGAGATGTTTGTGATATGACCGGTTCTTTTCAGGCTTTCCTCGATTGAAGTGATGGTCTGAACCCTTTGCTCTATCGCCGTTACTTGACGTAATTGACCGCTTCCGCCACCCAAGACTGCTGAAAAGAGCCGCAGCCTAGTCAGAAGATCAGGATGAGCTCCCAGCGAGTCATATCCGCTAGTGTTACCTACCAGGTCGCCGCTCCCTCGATAGAGCCGCATGGTCTCCTGTAATCAGAATTGGCATGATACCACTGGGTTCCTGCCTCTTTTCATAAGCAAGTAAGTTGAGCGTACACTCTAACCCTCTATATCCACAGCTGCTTCCCCACTCGTTGCTAGTGATGTCGATTCTTGAACGAATCGTTCTGTAAATCGGTTCTCAGGAAGGATTTGGTTGTAGCATAATCTGATAGTCTAGCAGCAGTATTTGTCATAACACCACACACCAACCTCCCTCCCCGCCACGCTGCAGCTTCTCACTGACAACATACGCCGCTCGCATCATTCACAGTCGGGTTATTAGCAGAGAACACAGAGCAGGACTTGAATTTCAGCGCAGGATTGCGGCTATTAATAACAATTCTAACCCCTTCCGCAGGTTCCGCGCCTTATAACGCTATTGCAGACACGGAACGTATCATTGCACGTGCGTTTTGAGTCTTGACTCTCATTTTCGCGCCCCAGATAAGGATAAAGAGTACAGATTTTAATATTATTAAATGAGGTTTGCAAATGTGAATTATTTAATACAACAGTTCATAAACAACTACTGCCTGATTTTGCTCTATGCATCAACGAAAATAGTTCCAAGAATAAGTTCCCCGTGCTACTGTAGTGATGACGTCTCTCCAGCTTTATTCTGTACCACTTCCAGTTGAGACGTCATCACTACAGCTGGATGTGGTACAGAATAAAGCTGGTGGGACGTCATCACTACAGTCTAACTATGCACAGACTGTTGCTTGGGGGACGTCATTACTACAGCTGGAAGTTGTACAGAATAAAGCTGGTGGGACGTCATCACTACAGTCTAACTATGCACAGACTGTTGCTTGGGGGACGTCATTACTACAGCTGGAAGTTGTACAGAATAAAGCTGGTGGGACGTCATCAATACAGTCTAACTAGGCACAGACTGTTGCTTGGGGACGTCATCACTACAGCGGGATGTGACAGAATAAAGCTGGAGGGACGTCATCACTACAGTCTAACTAGGCACAGACTGTTGCTTGGGGGACATCATTACTACAGCTGGAAGTGGTACAGAATAAAGCTGGTGGGACGTCATCACTACAGTCTAACTATACAGTAAATTTTGCAGTGTTAAATGAACTCTATAAGAGTTGAATTTAACACTCGGCCCGAGTGTATTTGGTCCCACTCAGAATTGGTGATAAATTGACTCTTGTCATAGTGTTGCATTTTCAGAGTTAAATTAACTCTATTTTGAGTAAAAAATTAACACTGCTCCACACTGAATAGTGTTACCAGAGTTTAACACTAGGGGAAATTAACTCTGTTCTGTGTTACCACAATTTAACTCTGCAGGAAAATTTACTCTGATTAGTGTTAATATTTAACTTATGTAGAGTTAATTTACTTTTATAATAGTGAAAAATTATCTAATTTTTAAACCCATTTGGTGTTTTAAAAACAAAATAGAAAACAAGATCAACGATGTCACATTTAAAACATTTATTAAAAAAATGTTGTCAGGCTCAAGATACATACACATACATGCACAAAAATACATCACGTCTGCATGAAATGACAATACATCATTATATTCAGTACAGAACCTGTTGAACCTACAAGCTAAGCAGCCTTGCTCTTAACCTCAGCGATGAAATTAATGAAAAGTGTACATCTTGTGTAGAATAGTGTTATAAGTGGTGCCAAAAACAAAGTGTGCCTTAAGAAGTTTGTTCACCAAAAAATAGAATTATCGTTAATTACTCACCCTTAAGTTATTCCATTTCTATAAGACTTTTGTTCATTTTCGGAACACAAATAAAGATATTTTTAATGAAATCTGGCAGACTTTTATCCTTTCATTGACAGCCTATACAACTAAAACTTTCAAGGCCCAGAAAGGTGTTAAAGACATCATTAAATTAACCCGTGTGACTGATTTAACTTCAGTTTTATTAAGCAACACGAGTGCTTTGTTTGCGCAAAGAAAAAAAAATAATTTACCACTTTATGAAAATATTAATCTCTGACAAGTGTACACGAGAGCACGACGACGGATGAATGTTTTGTTAAAATGAAAGACGACGTTGTGTGAATGCATGCATAAAATTGAGGTTAAACCAGTGGAGTCACATTGATTTTAATGATGTTCTTACTACCTTTCTGTGCCTTGAATGTGGTAGTTTCGTTGCTGTCTATGCAGCGTCAGAAATCTCTCAGATTTCATTAAAATATCTTCATTGGTGTTTTGAAGATGAACGAAAGTCTTACAGGTTTGGAACGACATGAGGGTGAGTAAATGTCGACAGAATTTGGGTAAATTAACCCCATTAAACAGTTTGTCAAAAGCATCAAGAGAAGAGACTGACTTGCATGGAATGGCATGCTGATCAAAATTTAAGTACTGGTGAACTGAATAATTCTTACAAGAACCAGGTGATAGGGCTGAGCACTTCCAGCAATGCCTTGAAGATGCTCCTCAATGCTTGTTCCACTCTGGGGGAAAAAAAGAAAAGAAAATCGCAGAGGACTATCACTGATATGTTAAATAAATAAAAAAACTACAAAAAAATAAATAAATAAAAACCTTCTAGAAGATATCTCTACTTGAGACGTAGACACCTTTCTTGGTCTCTTCTGGCCTTGACAAGACACAAACAACAAACATTTTAAGATCATCAACACTGCTTAAAGAACGCTATATGAAGTTAATCCTTAGTCACAGTTAATGCAACTCAGTAGCTACAAAACTGCTGTGAAAAGTGGCACAATGACATTTCTCTTAATTTTGTACCTTCAAATGATATTCCTCGTTAGA
>JADLZN010003843.1:0-35052 GCA_018155175.1 Sinocyclocheilus anophthalmus
ACTGCGCTTGTCGGAAGGAGGGGCTTTGTAGAAAACGAAGCGTTTGAGAGAGGCGGGGCATAGAGGACCTACAATAATGTACAGTATTTGAAAAATAATGTGTTTTAAAGCATGTCAACATATTCTGTTACACCACATACACAAAATAATGATCTTTAAAAAGCATCATATGACCCCTTCAACATATAGTGGCTATGTTTATGCAACTGGCCCTAGTTCAGTAAACTTTCACAGAAGTTAACAGAAGTAGGCAATCATTACATTTCAGTGTCTTGATTTTGATTAAATTAATATTTTGTAGTTCAGATGTACTGTAATAATTAACCAAAACATGGTTGTTACTTGTTTCTTTAATTTTTTTCCCCCATTTACTATTCTTTGTTTTTGTACAGCCAATTTAACTTATTGAAGACTCTGTCTGTGCGCAAATCAAATAAAGATGTCGCAAAATTATATTTAAGAAATTATTTTTATTAATTTTTATGATGTTGCACAGTCCCCTTTTGTGTCAGCTCAGCGCGCTCGTGAAATTCCGACAGTGCGGTTTTAGGACTCCGCTGCAGAGCATTCATCTGGCGAATCTCTGCTCCCTAGCAAATAAATCAGACGAACTACGACTCCTCACCCGCACAAACAAGGACTTTTTAAACTCCGCTGCGCTCTGCTTCATGGAAACCTGGCTGAACGGAGCCATCCCGGACAGCGCGTTACATCTAATGGGTTTCCAGCTGTTCAGAGCATACCGCGTCACCGAGTCGTCTGGGAAAACGAGAGGCGGTGGATTATGTTTTTATATCAATGAAGGCTGGTGTACAGACGTGACAGTTTTAAAGAAGATGTGTTGCCCAATTTGGAAGCTCTCTTCATTATCTGTAAGCCTTTTTATTCACCGCGGGAGTTCTCCTCGTTTATTTTGGTGAGTGTGTACATTCCTCCTGACGCGCGTGTGAGTGCCCCGCTAGAACTGTTGGCCGATCATATTAAACACACAGAGCAGCATTATCCGGACTCTTTCATTATCGTTCTCTGTGATTTTAATAAAGCTAATCTCACCCGTGAATGGCCTAAATATAGACAGAACATCACATGCCCCACCAGAGACAGCAATATACTGGACCACTGCTACACTGTTTTAAAGGATGCATACCACTCTGTCCCCCGAGCAACTCTGGGACTCTCTGATCACTGATTGGTTCATCTTATACCGACCTACAGTCAATCTTAAATCTGCTAAACCTGTAGTAAAAACTGTAAAGATGGACTGCTGAAGCAGAGCAGGATTTACAGGCCTGCTTCGAACTTACTGATTGGAGTGTTTTTGAGGCTGCAGCTACTGATCTGGATGAGCTCACTGACACTGTGACATCCTACATCAGTTTCTGTGAGGACATGTGTGTTCCCACCAGGACTTATTTAACATTTAACAACGACAAACCTTGGTTCAGTGCAAAACTCAAACAGCTTCGCCAGGCCAAAGAGGACGCATACAGGAGTGGTGACAAAGACTTGTACAAACAGGCCAAATACACACTGAATAGGGAGATAAGAGTGGCAAAGTTAAACTACTCTGAAAAGCTAAAAAAACAGCTTTCAAGCAATGACCCTGCATCAGTGTGGAAAGGCCTGAAGGATATCACCAACTATAAGACACCATCCCCCAGCACTGAGGCCAATCAACAACTGGCTGAAGACCTGAATGAGTTTTACTGCAGGTTTGAAAAGACTGGTCTGACACCCCACACCCACTCCGACCGTCTCACAGTGCAGACATCAACACCCTCCCCCTCCCTCCCCCTACTGTTTCTCAACCTGTACTCAAGATATGTGAAGATGATGTAAGCAAAGTCTTCAGAAGACAGAAGATAAGGAAAGCCAAAGGCACAGACGGTGTCTCTCCAGCCTGCCTCAAAGCCTGTGCTATCCAGTTGTCATCCATCTTCACACTGATCTTCAACAGACCCCCTGCTCGACCACGCTTTCTGTGTGAAGTCCCTTCCTGCTTCAAATGCTCCACCATCTTCCCCATCCCAGAGAAACCCAAAATCACAGGACTTAATGACTACAGACCTGTTGCTTTTACATCTGTGGTCATGAAGTCATTTGAGAGACTGGTGTTGGCCTACTTGACGGACATTACTGGACCTTTGCTACCCCTGCATTTTTTTACCTGAGCAAACAGGTCTGTGGATATGCCGTCACTATGGGATGCACACATCCTCCAACAGCTGGACATCAGGACTTATCAAGGATCTTGTTTGTTGACTTAGCTCCTGCTTGTAACACATGCCTCCTACACCTCCGTTCATAATACAACCCACCCATCGCTCTGTACCACCTCCCATCGGTGCATGGATCACCAGCTTCCGTGACAGACAGACCTCTCAGCTAGTGAGGCTGGGAAAATACTCATCCAGCACCCTTACGATCAGCACTGGAGCTCCTCAGGTTTGTGTTCTCTCCCCACTGCTCTTCTGCCTCTATACAAATGACTGCACCTCTACTGACCCCTCTGTCAAGCTCCTGAAATTTTTGGACAACACCACAGTCATCAGCCTCATCCAGGACGGAGACGAGTCTGCTTACAGAGAGGAGGTCGAGCAGCTGGCTGTCTGGTGCAGTCTCAACAACCTGTAGCTCTGAACACGCTCAAAATTTGGAGATGATCGGTAGACTCTACCCCCACTCACCATCATGGACAGCACAGTGACTGCAGTGGAGTCATTCAGGTTACTGGGCACCACAATCTCTCAGGACCTAAAATGGGACACTCACATAGACTCCATTGCAAAAAAGGCCCAGCCACATCACAGATGACACGTTTTACTGAACTTCCTTCGGCTCCGATCCCTGTTTTGCTGTTATTGAGTCGGTTCTGTGCTCTTCTATAATTGTCTGGTTTGGGTCAGCCAGCAAATTAGATTTAAGAAGACTGCAACGGACTGTTAGGACAGCAGAAAGGATCATTGGTGTGCACCTGCCCAGTCTTCAGGACTCCTCATCACAGACCCCTCTCACCCCGGACACAACCTGTTGCACTTCTCCCCTCAGGCAGGCGCAACAGATCTCTGGGCACTAGAACATCTAGGCATAAAAACATTTTTTTCCCCAATGCCATCTCCAGCTTAAACAGCTAACACATGAATCATTACCTGTGTTCTGTAATTCATTTCCGTAATTCATTCTTCATCCTTAATTATTGCCTCTTTCTCAATTATTATTTAAATACATATGCATATCTCTTTATTTATATAGTTCTATATAGAGTAAATAATGCACAAATCTGTACATAAATCTACTGTTCCAGATTCATACACATTATTTTTTGTTAAGTCTTACTATTTAAATGTTTTTTTTCTGTTCTCATGTCAGATGTGTTGTATGTATGTATGCATGTGTGTTGTAACCAGGTGCACCTGATAAAAAATAAAAAAACACACCAAATTCCGTGTGTTTTGCCACACTGTCAATAAAGCTGATTCTGCTGCTGATATGTACCCGTTACAATGTGGTGAGTAGCTGACAAATGTGGCTTTATTGTATCAACATTTTGGCTTTCTAATACAAACAGTCTCTGAGAAACTAAAGGAATTGCAAAAAGATGGCAACTCTCTCCCTAAAACTCACTTGGACGTGTAGCTACACGATCACAAGTTATGCAAATTCTTGTTAAATGCAAAGAGCTCCGTTGTTACAACCTGCCCCGCTATTGATGGAATGAGATGTAATTTGCTGAAATAAGACCCTTTCTGAGGAGGGCTTTATATCTTATCAGAAAGCAAACCTCGAAACAAAGAAAGAACGGAGTGCAGACTGTACACCAAAACTTTCTTCAAGCAGAATCGTAAGTAGTCACGTTTGTTTTCTACAGTGCTTTATACAATACTGACAGCTAAAAGCAACTTCACAGTAATAAACGTTTTTAAAAAAACAGTTGCAAAGTTATTTGATTTCAGGAATCAAGGATTTTAATTTTGAGAGTTAATTAAGTATACATGCTATATAAGATATGTTTAGCATTATAACGGTAGATTTGAAGTGAAAAAAAGACAATATAAATTAGTTCAAGGCTCTTAAATCCATTAGTTGGAGCAACTTTTTCCTTTTTTATTTTGAGTAATTCACTTAAAAATATGTGTTTAGTTACAAATAATTAAGCACTTCTGTTGAATGTATTTTGTTGTTGAAACATACTTTCACGTTGTCCATACTCCGAAGAATGTATGCAAACTGTTGAGGTTTTATTTTTTTATTTTTTTTTTTGTACTAGCATGATTTGCAGCGAAGCCCATCCTAAAGCCTGATTTTGAAATAGCCTCCCTTCATCAATCTAAACTAAAGTCAATACATTTTATTTTACATTTTACATGAAAGCAAAATATGAATGTGTTATATTTTGCTGATGCATTGTTACAGTCGATCAATATCAACATGCCACTTTACAAGCTTCTTTTGTAGGCTGAATTTATGCCGATAAACGGTGATATCTGACATGCTGAGAACATCTAGTGGATTGAAACAGCACTACATTCTCTGCGCTCTGTATTTGGAAGAATTTCACCAGCTTGTCTGTCCTCATCCTGCTGCTAAACAATTACTAAACAATATTCCAGCACACTTTCTAACTGTACCTGACACTTGAACAGAATGACAACACTAATGATAGTGTCATTATCATTTGTTTGGTTGAACAAACTGTGTCATTAAAACCGACCTCAACGATAGAAGAGAATCAGATAGACCTTTATAAAGTGTTCAAGACAGACCTTATATGAACCCGAACAAATATAAAGGATACCCTTATTTTAAACTTCAAAAGGAAATCAGTGAAATACGTGGTAAGCGGAGTTTCAAGCACACCGGTAAACACTGCTTTAAGAGCACAGTCAAGACTGTTTTGACTATATTTCTCCTAGTGACACAAAATGGACACCAAAAGAGTGATGACTGAGGTGCTTGAGGATCTTGTGGATAAAGAGCTCAAACAATTCATCTGGCAGCTGTGCAATGGGGTCACACCAGACACTGAGCCGATTTCTCGAGCAAAGCTGCAGACTTCTGATCGTGAGGTGGTGGTGGATTGCATTGTAACGCAGTACTCCGATAATGCTGGGAAGATCGCAGTCCAAGCGCTGCGCAACATGAAACAAAACGAGCTTGCAAAGCGCCTTGAATTAAAACTTCAGGAAGGTATCAAATTAGACTGCTTTAAGCATTCATATTTCTTAAGTATTTAAGGGACAACATGTCAATTTAGCTCAAGGGAATCATTTAAAATTTTAAGGGAACTCCAACATTAATATGTAAGGGAATTAGGACAGAATCACTGTTTTATGGCTGATCACTGAGACGGCCAGCGAGTCAGTGAACGAGCCGTATGACATCAATTCTGCAATGGATATTTATATCCAAAATATAGTGAAAACACTATTAATTAGCACTGTAACAAGATCGGCAGATTAAGACATTAACCTGTGAGCACAAAACACAAGATACTTCTCCTTTCAATATAAATAAGACTTTATTGAACAAATCTAAGACATATAAACTAATCTAAAACACGCATTCATACAAGTTGCAGAAAGAGAGAAAGTGATGAAATAATTAGTTTAAGAGAATGAAATGTGAAATCCCAAGTTTACAGCAATATGTGCAATTGCATAGATCTGAACAACCATCAATCACTTAATTAACCCTCGCATTGAGTTCCTCAATGAGGTTAAAATTTATATTAAATGCACCAGTTCAGCTAGTATCTGGAAGTACTTGTTCCTGTGATGCGGGGTTTCCTTTCTTGTCTGGTTGCCGAAAGGGGTTTCCTGCTTTTCTGATTGGCTGGAGGTTCAGTCTTGGAAGCCAGTGGTTGGGCGTTGGCTGGCGACGCGGCGCTGTGGTCTGCAGTTGAAGGGTAGACAGAACTCTTCTGGAAGATGCGGCGTTAGGCTTAGCTCAGAACACGAAACTCTCAACGGAAAAATAAAACAAACTAAAGAAATAGAGTCAATTTTACGAGACAGGTGGCGTTCTCGGCTCATGGTTTTGGATCGGGCGTGTAACCAGAGGCACGCTCAAAGCTAAAGAAAGCAGGATTAAAGCATAGCTCAAATGCTATGCTAAAAAGAGAGCAGACACAGAAGGTGGTTGAGAAAGAACAAGAGAGTCCCAAGAGATTGATTTTGATGGTTGTTTTCTAGCGTATTACCGGCTGTTTTAACACACCCAAATTGTGGCTTGACCAATTATATGTCGTCGTGCTCGTGGGTTTTGTAGATTCCTCCTCCCCTTCATAAATCAACTGTTATCTTCATATTCACATTATCCGCGTTTTCCCCGCTCTGGTAGAATATCCATTGTTTGGACATGTTTCTTATAATAGAATCTTATACATTTGAAACGAAGTGATAGAAGAAACGTTTCAAGCATTAAGATTCAAACACACACATACTAAACATGAATAGCAATTCTTAAACTATTCAAAATACATTCACAATAAATGACTAAGACCTGATAAGTCACATGTGGGTCATATACATAATATGGAGTTAGGCATAGAAATAATTAGTTGCTCAGGTCCTTTTAGTGTCATTTAGGTGCATTGAAAGGCAGTTTCCGTGCATTCTGTGGATGTAAGGATACGTTCTGTGAAGACCAGAGAGAGATTAAAATGTCTGTAAGGAATTTCCGACAGTCTGTTCTTTGTCGTGAAGTGGGGGAAGTCAATTTGAAGCTTGTGATCACTGTCACCTGTTTCCATGTGGCGGTCACGCTGTGCATCTCTTTTGACCATTATTCTTGATAACTTGCACCAAAATTTTACAATCTCCTTGGACTTGTTAATGTGTTCTTTTGTGTTAATGTTGACAACTGTTCTGTGACAGGGTCTTAGGTTTATGCTTGCTTCAGACTGGCTATGCTCCTGGTCTGATTTATGACATCCTGTTGTCTTGGGTCTCTTGTGGAATTTTTGTGCTCCTAATGTTTCCACCATGTTTTGACCAAAACTTAGATTGTCTGATTCGGTCTGATACCCTACACGTATAATACTGTATTAAATAATATATATATATAGAGAGAGAGAGTAATCTTTTTGATCATAAGATATAAGTATACATATAATGGTGTTAGATTCTTTGAATTTTTTATTTTTTTTCTAAATGTGAATATACAGTGTCTTCAGTTCAGCAGCCTGTGCAGGAAGACACAAGAAATGCTCCTGAGCCTATGGAGCTGCAGCCCATCCAGGCTGACTGGCACAGACCGCACAGCATTACCGCATGCAGCCAGCAATTTAAGGACAGACTTCTTACACAAGAGAGAAATGATGCAAGTATCTCTGTTTCCTTGAACTTTTGTGAAAGATACATTCATTGGTCCTGCTTTTGAAAGGCTGCCTTCCTTCAGAGCTAATGAACTTTAAGGGGTGGTTCACTGTTTTTTTCTCGCTTGATTGTTTTTATGGGGTGCAGTCTAACATGTGTTAATGCCTCGTTAAAAAAAAAAAACATTATTTTTAATGCGTTAATATTTTTCATTATTCCACACTGCTCTGTGCCTTCTCTGAGAAACGGGCTGATCATTTCCTGCTTTTATGAAGCCCCGCCCTCAGAAATAGGCGATGGGCTCTGCTTGGTTAGCTAGCCCAGTGTGTTGTGAATGGCTAAACCGCCTCTAGTGCATGTCTAAGCGTCCCGTCCCTCAGCTCAGCGGCATGTGCTCCGGTTTTATTGTAAACAATGGTGTCGTTACTATCGCTTATCAGTTTGAGCCCGATTGAGATGCAGAGGATATTATTGAAGAAGATTGTGCATAACCTGTGCAAGCACAGCTTTTAATGATAGGCCTATTATTTTTGTTTTTTGTTGTCTCATACTTTTAGATACGCTGTTATTTGTAAATGCTACTGCTTATGTTAGCTTTTAATATACGGTTTTATCCTGATTAAAGCTTTAATACAGTACGGCAACTGCACGCGCGTCCATGTTTAACGCTTCTCGTAGCTATGTGAAAAATAAGTGTATAATTGTAACAGTTCATTGTTTGAGCTGAGCTGAATGAGAGAGAGAGAGAGAGAGAAGAGAGAGAGAGAGAGAGATATAGATAAGAGAGAGATGCCAGCCGTGTGCATACGGCAGGGCGAGGCCAGTAACATTATTAAGAACCGCGCTTTAGAACTTGATTTTGAAGCTTGGCATCCATTAGAATCATTAGAGACAGAATCATGATTTTCATATATGAATAGATTTTGACGTGCCACCTCTAGCTTTCTCTTCCCTTCTCTAAAGAGCGCTGCATGGCCTCGCCCCCCTTTCCCCTTTTCCCCTAGGAGGGCGGGGTTTATCTGGGTTTGGACATCACGAACCTCTGAAGTATCCCTACCCGCCGTTTTTGTAGGCATTAAATTGCCATAATTTTAAAAGACGATATCTCGTTTGCATTGAACTTTCAGCTTCGTAACTTGGCAGATATTGTTTATGATCAAACAGCAAAATTACACACTAACTAAAAAAGTGAAAATCTCACTCACCCACCCCTTTAAACAGTAAGTTAAAAACACGTTTTCCAATGCAAGCGTTTTCTGTCCTTACAAGAACCTGTTCTGAATGCTATTTATATGTTGATCAGTGTTTTCCTGACCCTTCGAAGATGCAAGATCTGATGCAGTAACGATCAAAAGTGTCAGTAAAGACTTTTATAATGATATAAAACCTTTCTATTTCGAATAAATGCCTTTCTTTTGAACTTTCTATTCATCAAATAATCCTGAAAAGTAAAATGTGTCACGGTTTCCACAAACCACAACTGTGTTCAACATTGATAATAACCAGAAATGTGTTTCTCGAGCAGTAAATCAGCATATTAGAATGTTTTCTGAAGGCTCATGTGACACTGAATACTGAGTAATGATGCTGAAAATTCAGCTGCGCATCACAAAAATAAATTACATTTTACCAATAGATTTCAATAGAAAACAGCTGTTTTAAATTATTTTCAAAATAATATTTCACAAATTTTTACTGATTCACGATTTTTGTTTTTGGAAAATCCAAATAAATGACGTCTCGTGAACTTAAAAGCATTCAATCAGCTTACCAACTCCCAAATTTTTTACAGTAGTGTATAAAGTAGGCTATGTGAATATATATAATATTGGAGATATGTGCAAAAATAAAATGATTTCATGGCATTTTATATAGATGCGTGTATTTTAATTCTGCACAATTCTGATGTTTTTTCATAGATTTATTTACCAACGAGCAGGTCTCAGAGGAAAGGCTCAGCCCTGCTAATCACCAACATTGAATTTGACAATCCAGAGTACAACAGGAGAGGAGCAGACAAAGATGAGGAGAACATGAAGTGGCTGCTGACAGCTTTGGGTTACAGTGTTGAGAAACACAGAAATCTCTCTGGAAATGTGCGTAAGACAAAATTCTGGCATCATGAAACCAATACTGTCGATGTAGAGCTAGTAGCATTTTATAGCATGCATTTCTTTTAAGAAATTGTTTATTTATTCACAGGAAATAAATAGAGCAGTCGTGAACTTCTCTAAATGCTCTGAACATCGAGCCTCGGACAGCACCTTTGTGGTCATTATGTCTCATGGGGACAGAATTGACAACAGAGATGCCATTTTAGGTGTCCATTATAATCCATCCCAAAATCCTAAAGATGTCTACTTTGTTGACAAGACTTTCTCCCATCTGAACTCAGAGAACTGTCCCGCTCTGATTGATAAACCAAAGATTATTCTCATTCAGGCCTGCAGAGGAGGTCCAACATGACTCACTTTCATTTCTCTTTGCATTTCTCTGTTTCCTAATTTATTTCACTTTGCATGCTGAAATATTGTGAAGTCTTTTAAGGGAAAATGTCCCACAATTAACCATTTCTCTGTCCAGAGCATGAAGGAGGTGTGTATGTTCATGACAGTGTGCCTGAATCAGACTCCTGGGTTCACAGGGAGAAAGACTTTGCCTGCTTTATGTCCACCCTCCCTGGTGAGTCCTCTAAACAAATAAATCATTACAATAAAACACTGACTGCAGATATGAGATGTGTTGATTTTACTCATATTCAAAGGGTAGACACGATTAAAGCAACTTTGTTGTCTTTTTGTTAAATATATTAGTTTAAGGTTGGTTTGAAGAAGAAACTGTCATGGTGAACCGATGAAACCACTTGAATGATCATCTAGAACGACCAATGCTTCTTCCTTAATGAGCAACGTCTCAGAGGCTGCTTTGTACTTTATTGTATGACTTAACTATGAATAATCTCCACAGGTGTCGTTGCGTACAGGAATAGTGTCGATGGAAGTTATTTCATCAGCTACATAGTGGATGAGTTCAGTACGAGCGCTCATAAACATGACATTATGAAGTTGTTCAGGAAGGTAAATGAAGAAAACCTTATTTAAATTAGCTTGTTTTATTCCGTCTAGAAATCAAAACAATCTCTTTCATTTTATTCACCCCGAGTGCATTGCTCAGTTAAAATGCATGAGTTTGTTTCTTGTCACATTCAGATATGATCTTTTGTTACAGGTCGTCTCACGCATGGCGAATGACTCACATTTCACACAGAAGTGGAAACTACTGCCGTGTATTGAAAGGACAACCCTTGTGAAGACATTCTACCTGTTCCCTGGTCTCTAATAACGTTTAGAGACAAAACACTACAGGCGAATAGGGTAGAAACATCACCGTACTTCCTCAGCTGATTAATCACAGCACATTATGACAGCTGTCTTATATTACAAGTTTTCTGAAATGTTACATTTGAATATGCAAATGAGGCATAATCTAACAAAATAGCACACGTTTGCATCCATTTCCCACTCTAAAGAAAAGAAGTCTAAACATTGGAATAAAGGCAGGTTTAAAATTCCGTGCATAAGAAAATTTGAGAGAAAAAAACATCCTCTAAAGAAATGTATTGTAGTTTGAGGGCTTAAAGGATTCTTCATAGCAAGAGAGCAACCATGCATCTGTGTTGATTTATTTTCTTTCTTTCATATTCATTCATTTATCATTTCATCATTTTATTATGCCATTTAATCATATGATCATTTATAATAATCATTTAAACCAGCCATTTCATTGATTTATTCATTGATTAGTAATTTATATCATTTTATTATTTTAATGTTATTTTTTTCCATTGTTGTTTAGTCTTATGATGTGTGGTTTGAAGGGCTATTTGTCTTCATGAGTAAGAGATAAGAGAATGTCTCCATTCCAAGGTTTTTAACGTCACAGGACGATGTTGTGAAGCAGTCATTTTCCATTGCTATTATTCCGTGGTATAATAACACTTGTTGGATTTGGGCTGGTCAGATTATTCAGTCTGAGCATAGAAACATGCGCAACTATGATTATTCAATAAACTCTGCTTTACTCGGTCAACTTCTTGGCTGATAAATGACTGTTAATAAAGACGAAACACTGGTTTGGGGGAAAAAAAACTTTGCTGACTGGGTTTTTTATATAAGAAAAACAGATATCTAACAAATAGAAATATGTTGATGCATATATAGTTGAAGTGGAATAAAATAAAAACTTAAACGTGTATGTTGGATGTTTTCTTTCCCTTAGTCTATAAGAAGACATGCTATAGAAGTAAAATAGCCCAAAATCTCAAAATTTACCCATGCATTAAAAACAATGGTTAACGCATTCATAATAAAACACATTCTAAATATACACACTCAAAATAAATGAAATTATAGATTCATTTTTTTTTTTTTTTTACATCTCATTTAATGACATTTCTTTATATACTACACTATTGCCATATTACTATATTAACCATACGTTTCTGGAGTCGCCTCCATCCAGTATAGTGACAATGTGTATGTTTAGTATGTAAATATCATACTAAAATAATAGACAAGAAAACAAGACTGCGGTTGTCAGATTTACTGAAGATGCAGGATTTTTTTATTGTTGTTCTGATCATTAGATTTTAAATACTTGCCACCACTGTTTAAAATGTGTTATTGACTGACAGACATTATTAGTTCATTCCACAAAGGAAAGTGTCTAATAACAGGATATTTTGAGAAACTTTGACAGTTTTCAGCTAGTCATGTGACCTCAATATATTTAGACACCATGTTTTACATAAAATCACAATGTCAATTTTGCATTAATGACAGAAGACAAATGAGCTTAAAAAGACGGTGTTAAGGCAAATGTTAAAGATGTCGATGATGTTTTGTCGTGTTTCATTCACAATCTAATGTAGAGGGAGTGACTGTAAGACTGTATTGTCCGTTTGCTCAAATATGCTTCATCCACAATCCAACAGAATTATGATCCGATGGTGTCTGAAGATAAAGAAAATGACTCACGGCCACATAATGACACTCAGCCTTTTAGGACACAGATTTCTAAGAAATGACTTGTACAGACTGTGCATGATCTTTTGTTCTTGCTAAGTTTTAGAGAATCTGCCTAAATATACTTCCACATGTGTGTACAAAAACAGCAGTCAAGATGAGCTGATTCTCTTTGGCTGTGTTAGAACACATTGTAGTCTGCTGCCTATATTTAGTAAAGCTTGTTTTGTGGTTCATTATTTTGCTTCATTTACTCTTTATCAGTTTTATATTTACTTGTTTGAGCTAAGAACGAAACTTAAAAATGTTGTGTGATTACGCAAGATAATTTATCATAGTACATTAATCATTTACTGTGTTCAAGCACGTAAACTCCACTTTGTAGAGAAATTAATAGAAACCTGTTTTCAGAGAAAAATAAAAATGATTAAAAAGCAGAATGAACGGTTTAACTTGATTATGGGGGCAGGGGTGTAGCAGATTAAACTGCATATTTGTTCATTACATTTCGGAAGGAACAAAAGTAGTTTTTAATTGTTTTTTTACTTATAATTTTACTTTGACCTACAAAAAGTACATGTTATTTATTTATTTATTTTTGGATTTTTTCTTCCGCACGTAGCCCTGTCCTCAGTCTTACATGATTTTGCCGCTTGGCTCTTCGTCAACATTGGCCCCCCTGATTGACTGTATTTTTTATTTTTATTTTTTGCCGTTATGGGGCAATTTCATCGTTGTTGGGCAGCTACTTGGAAAATTAGAGAGCTAAGCTCATGTTTTTTTTATTTTATTTATTTTTTTTTAACTAGCACATTATTTTTTATAATACTGATGCTTAGGTGTAAGTTTCATGGATGTGACACGTTCCTGGCGGGAGATATGTGCATTTCCTAAAAACTGGCTTGCTGTGAAAAGCATTACGTTTGTTTCATGTGTGAGTTCAGACGAAGCCCATCCTAAAGCCTGATTTTGAAATAGCCTCCCTTCATCAATCTAAACTAAAGTCAATACATTTTATTTTACATTTTACATTAATACAAAATATGAATGTGTTATGTTATGCTGATGCATTGTTACAGTCAATCAATATCAACATGCCACTTTACAAGCTTCTTTTGTAGGCTGAGAACCAGAAATAAAAAGCTTTGTGAATTTAGTATTTTTTTCATGTCATTACATTGTTTAAAGCATAAGAAAAAAATGGTAAAATAACAGTTTTGAAAAATTATATTTTATTCATAAGTTATGCTTTGTCTTCTGTAGAGGACACCAGGACTCAGTTTCTCTCAAAATAAAATGACTTGAATAGACATGAAAAGGCAAAAACAATAGGAATTTTTTTTAAATCACCAATCAAATTTTAGGTTTCAGGATTTTTTTATACCTAACTTTGTTTAAGGATGGTTCTCAACTATGTAATAAAATATATAAGAAAATTATTTGATATACCATTTTGCTTTATGCAATGTGTGTGTAAAAGTTCCATAAACTGGTTTTCCCATTAAGGACAATGTTATCTATACACTGTATCTAGTTTGCATATTAAAGTGCTGTTGGGACAGGATGTTGAAAAAAGAAGTGTAATGATGAGAGTAGTAATTGGCCCGATTTTCATAATAATATCTAATATTTAATAAGAATATTGATATATAATTTGTTTTCCTATTCAATTATTTTGTCTCCCAAAATGTATAATAAACATGCGTTTAGGTCCCTGTTGTCCTCTACATGACATGTAGCGTCTGGACCACTCCAACACACAATATAAATTTTGTTAGCTAGATATCACAAATACTTTGTAACACCCCAGGACGCCGAACAAAACCCTGGTTTCATGGTAACCCGATACAATTACAACCTTGTGGAATGCGAGCCGACCCTCAGCTGCATTCTCCAGAAACAAGGGGTACAAATGCACAGGATAAATGGACTTTTCTACTAATTAATTAATAGGAAAACCTTTCTTTGATTGAACACACATTTTCTTCAGGCCATTTTGTATATTATTGCTGTGTTGTATTTATTCTGTTGTATTATAGACTATTTTTATTTATGCTTACGATAAACCACTCATTCATATTAGTAACTCTACCATGTCTAGTATCTATAAATTCGCCTTCTTATGATCGAAACAAGTGTATATTATATGCTGATACCTATGCAGCATATTGATGTTCTAAGAATCGGTACTAGTTTGTGCCTCAACACTCCAGCGAATTACATCTGCAAAATACCATGCTTACAGACAAAAAGTCATAAAAATCCCCAGTATTTCCAAACTCCCGCTTAGAATTTCAGCCTTTCTCATTAGACAAGCCCATCCTGAGAGGCGTGAATCTCTGCAGGCTTTAAAAGGCCACACTCCATGTTGACCCTCCCAGTCGGTGGTTCGGTCAGATGCTAATATGAAGATGTGAGAAAACGCTTCAGGGTACCAAAGCATTTGTGCCAGGCCTTTTTTTCGGCCTAGTCCTTTCCATTCATCAAGTGACACTGACTCAAACTGGTTCTTTTCATCGACCCGAATTCAGCAAAGATCTACGGGAAGATTTAAGATTTGCATCAGGAATCTCTTTCAGACCGCCGAGACTCGCTAAGTATCAAACTTAGTCTCATTAATTAATACATTAAGTATCAGTTACACCTTTTTACCAAGGTGTGTTTGAACTCAGAATCTGACGTATCCCTGATGGCTTTGATCTGTTGAATATACATGCCAAGTGTTCCATAAAATCCATTCTTTATGCCTCTTTCTATGCTGAGTTAAACTTTAACCCTTTCCTATACCAACTGTATGTGTGTGGGTGTGTGTGTGTGTATGTGTATGTTAGACCGGCTTAATGTGTTTATGTAGTATGTTAGACTAGTTTAAGTGTTTATGTAGTTAATAAAACCTTACTTGTATCACACTTGACGTGTTCATTGTTTACTCATAACCGGAGTCATTAATCATGCAGATTTATGCTACAAGTTTTTGTAGAATTGTACAGTAAGAAAGTTAGTTCCTTTACCCAGGAATTAACGTTCTTAGAATTGACAAGACGGTTGACCCTGAGTGGTCAGCTAAATATCTACAGTGGATCTAAAATATGAATAGTTAATTATAACTAGTTATGGTTAATTATTCATATTTCCCCATGAGCTGATTCGCTACAACATGTATGAAATTATGTCCAGTTTCATAACAGAAGCTCATATTTTGATTTAAAACCCCATAACATTTTCCTGAGATGACAAACAATTTGAAAATTAATCAAATTTAAATTATAATTACAAAATATTACCATATTTCCATAAGGATGTACAATTTATCACTAAATTAATGTCTGACATTTTTAAAGACCGAGGAGAGGGAGTGGTGATGGTGAAACATCCAAACATTTAGTATCTCTGTAAAGCCCTGAATGTGCTCTGTACAGGACTCCAGACTTACAACTGTGACATGTGAGGTCTCAGAGAAATTCACTCAAATGTCCACCACAGAGGCTAAAACTCCACAGCTGGGTCTCAGGAGGTTAATGCCGATAAACAGTGATATCTGACACGCTGAGAACATCTAGTGGATTGAAACAGCACTACATTCTCTGCGCTCTGTATTTGGAAGAATTTCACCAGCTTGTCTGTCCTCATCCTGCTGCTAAACAATTACTAAACAATATTCCAGCACACTTTCTAACTGTACCTGACACTTGAACAGAATGACAACACTAATGATAGTGGCATTATTATTTGTTTGGTTGAACAAACTGTGTCATTAAAACCGACCTCAAAGATAGAAGAGAATCAGATAGACCTTTATAAAGTGTTCAAGACAGACCTTATATGAACCCGAACAAATATAAAGGATACCCTTATTTTAAACTTCAAAAGGAAATCAGTGAAATACAGTGATAAGCGGAGTTTCAAGCACACCGGTAAACACTGCTTTAAGAGCACAGTCAAGACAAATGAGCAATTTCGGGCCCTATGAACGAATATGGGGTTGGGCCCCTACCGCACCAAACATTCTTCTAATTGTATAGCAATAGTTTGAACAGGACCCTTTTCTATTCTAACACAACAACGCCTCTGTGTATAAGGCAAGGTAAAAAATAAAATAAAATAAAAAAGATTGATTCGGTCAGTGTGGAAGAATTTGACTGGTCTACAGAAAGCCAAAACCTGTTCATTAGAAGGGGGTCCAATACTTTTGGCAATATAGTGTACAAACCAGCCTAGCTATTCAAAATCTTTGTATGCAATTTATTAATATTGACCTATTACTTTTGCTATTACTTTTGACCACTAGATCAGAATAATTCATTCCGACGAACTGTTTTATGGACATAGCCTTTCTTTACCACACTATTCTGTCTGCTGATATGAAAGTTTTGACTACTTAATATCTGTTATCTTATATAATGCTTCACTGGGGCAAACAAAAAAATCCATAGCAGCATTTCCAGCAGTATCCAACATTTCTCAATCATGATCTTACACAGCTATTGTTTTTAGGTCAAACTCAATTTATGAAACTTTCCCAAATGCAGTTTATCGTGTGTCAGTGTTTCTCTTTGCACTGCTCTCTTTTTCTTCTGTCATAATGTCATACATTGCTGTTCCAGTGAATAACGGTTTTCCAAGCCATTAAATAAATCATACACTGCTCTAATAGACTATTGTGATTTGTGTAATCTTTCACAATATAAAGGTTTGGTTGTTTTACCTTACCTTTTATGAGTCCTTGGCTTCTATTTTCTGTTTTGCTAAAGGTTGCATGGTATAGTTTTTGTCATTTAACCCTTCCCTGAGCCCTTAGCTTAACTATTCTGATCTGTGGTAACTTTCAGAGGTAAGTAGAGTCCACATGTGATGTATAGAGTTAATTACATAATTTAGCAAATGATTAGCTATATACTTTCTATTTGAAGATAAATTATTATGGCAGAGCCTGCAAATTTGTTTATTTACACAGATTAATGCTGCTCATGCATTTACACAAAAATTGCATGATGTAAAAAGCCTGTAAATTAAAAAAATTAAAAACTCAGCAGGTGAATCAATAATAACTATACAATATGAAAACAATATGATTCACATTGGTTATTTCAACAGCATTAAAAACAAAACGGTTATTCAAACTGGGAATAAATTATAAAGAAAGCGAGCAAAGAACAATCAAGCGGTTCATGAATTCAGTCTAATGTGATGTATGCACTTTCGCAAAAACTGTTATTAATAATCGCTGAAGCTGACTGCACTACTTTAGCAAATGAAGATTCAGAATTCAGAGTGCGCTCACTGAACAACTCAGCGGTGAAGAATACAAATGAAATGCATATATCCTCCGTTACCTGTTGCATGGTATCTTCTGCCATCATCTTAACCCTTCTTGGTGGTGTCTGAGAGCTGTAATCATTCTTTTTGTTTAAGCATTATGTTCTTGTTGCTGATGTTGTCATATAATTGTTCAACTTAGGCCAGAAAACAAGAACTTTTTCATCCTCAAAATCTTTTTTGTGTTTAACTGAAATACATGCAATGTCCCAGGAGCCCTTAGTGAAACACTGCAACACATTGACAGATCTATGGATTAACTTTTGTTGGATTTTAAGCAAACACATAACAGTTCCAGGGGGAAACTGAGGCTGGGCCATACAATTACTACTGCACATGTTGACAGGCCTGGGTGGCGTCAGCAAGAGCAGATGCAGTCCGATCTTCCTAGCAGGCGTTAAAGTTGTTCCTGTTGGGCATCTGGAAGCAAAGGGTGCCCTTGACCGTGGCCAGAATGTTTTTAACATTGGCGCTGGCAAACTATGTGCTTGGCTGATGCTTGCAGGGTCCCTTAATTGGATCCTAAGATTTTAAAAGTTGTATAATCCATCCATGCTTTTACAATGTTCTCTAATTTTAGGAACTGTTAGAAACAACAGGCTAACAGCGACGGCCACCGATCAAGAGACAGAGTTTTATATGAAAAAAATGGCTCCATCTTGCATGTGACCGAGACGGAGGGAGGAGAAAACAAGAAAAACGAAGGAGTGTCCAAGACACCTGTATGTCAGTTACATTGTGTTTTTAATATATGTGTGTAGTAATTTGTATTTTACCATGGTCTGTCTGAATACTTGATTCCGATTGGCTCTAAGGTGTGCATTAAAACCATTGGTAACACTTTACAAGGTTTCATTAGTTAACATTAGTTTACTACTTTAGTTAACACGAACTAAGAATTTTTCTAGAGCATTTATTAATCTTAGTTAATGTTTATTACAATTTTATTTAATACATTATTAAAATCAAAGTTGCATTTAACACTTGTTAATGCACTGTGAACTAATTTGAACAAACAATGATCGACTGTATTTTTATTATCTAACATTAACAAAGTTTAATAAATACTGTAACAAATGTATTGCTCATTGTTAGTTCATGTTAGTTAATACATTAACTGTGTTAAAGGGGTCATATGATGCTGCTAAAAAGAACATTATTTTGTGTATTTGGTGTAACAAATGTGTTATGCGTTTAAATTTCTTCTCCTCTATGCCCCGCCTTTCTGAACATGTCGATTTGTACAATCGCATTCGTGCTGAAACGGGAGTCGTGCTGTGTGGCCAGCCTATCCAATGCGTTGGTGATTGGCCTAATCCCCCAGCGTGAGACGGAAATTACGTAACAATTACTCCATCACCACAAATCTTCTCCTGAGGTGAAATAGTTTCTGTGTTTCTATTCTGCCACAAGCCCTGAGAACCAAACAGCTCTTTTGTGCTGGTTTGTGAGAGTCGATTCTCCTTTGAGCTGTTCTGAGAAGACCTCAAAAATACACGGAGAGTACCATTGGATGGTTTAACAACTTCAGCGTCCCTTTGTACCTCACAAGTGTTTGAAAGTGATGGTGAGAGACTGTCGTCAAGGCTCTGATTTGTTGTTACAGCTGTCAAAGAGAAAATGAAGATGAAAATAAAGAATGGCTATGTTTACATGCACAACCTTTGTTTCAATCGAACTGAATTCATTCTGATTAATGAATCTGAATGTAGTGCTTACATGAACGCTAAATAAAGTGATCAAGTTTCTGTACGTGTTTATGTGTCACAAGCTTCAAATCGGAATATATTTTGTTCATAGGTTCTGCTGTTTGCACATATAATGATTCTCCTACAACTGTTTTCTGTATTTGTTTTAAAAAGAAGAATTAATATTTGTCCATTTCTGGATAAATATCGCATAAAACCGCTGCTTATGTTTATGTACTATGCTGCTTATGTTTATCACGCTGTAAAAAACGCCCGATTGTGCCTTCAATCCGATTACTAATGGATTATTTGTGTGCATGTAAACAAAGCCAATGTCTGTAATTTCAAAGCTGTTATGGCAAATTCAGAGACAAAATCATGTTTCTTACCGCAATGCAGGAGTCTCTTCAGAACTGTGGCTAGAGATGCACTATCCCTTGAAAGTAATTTTTTTAGGATCTTCTCTCCCCTCCCATATGAATGGGACTGCTTCAGTACCTGCACACAGATGAGGATAGAACAGAATAACACATCAATACTAGTGTGAATAAATATGATAATGTGCTTAAAGAAAGGCAACAAACAGTTTATTGTGCTGATACAATTATTATTATTTTTATAACGTTACACGTTAATGTGTAATTTTTGACGACCTTGTTTTTTGATCAAACCGAATGTAAAACATTTTAAGGACCTGTGGGGACTCTGACTAGATATTTAGCCAATATATTTATGTGTATTTAGTTGTTGGAATTTTTTCAGCTGTTTTATCGTCTGTCAGAAAAAAACTGTTGTGCTATTAATTTTAGTATTTTTTTTAAAGTCTTTTTGTTTTGAAAAATAAAAGCACAAAAAAAATAGTAATGCCTTTTTTAAAAAGCACAACTAAACAGAAAATGCAGCTACTTTAGACACAAAAGCACATAAACACTTACCTGTTCAATACACGTTGGTTGTGGCAGGACTTTATCTAGCTCTCCCAAATAGTGTACAAGTCTCTCCTCCAGTTTCTGTGCATAGCGTTCACCATATTGCTCCTCCATTAAATCCTACAAAGTTAAATAGTCACATTTGATTTGAGGATCTGGAACTGATGCAAACTAGTGCTGATATAAGTAATGTACCATGCAAAGTTTTTTTTTCTCTTCACCAACCCGAATGTAAGTCTCACGCATATCCCTGTCTCTGGCCAGAACATGAGCAAAGGCCTTGAAATCTTTCTGGTTTTTCTGCATGAGATCCATGTTCCTGCGGCTCTATATAGAAGCATGATTTAAATGAAAGGAAAGAAAGGGAAAGTGTAAAAAAAAAACTCAGCAGTCCTAAAATATATTTTCTATTTTAAAGCATTATTTGTGTCAATGCAGACAATACAATACAGTAATGACACATAGTCAGATATTAACTTAATACACTTCAACAAGAACCCATGCATCATAAAGTACATTTAAAAATTACTTTGGCTTTTCATGTATTTACGGTGGCCCCTGGTGGAAGGAGATCATACTTACACATTTGTGATACTCCGGAAGGCTTTTAGGGAAAAAGTTTTCAATCTTGTCAGAGATTTTAGCAGTGCTCTGGTCATCCCACAACATCCACATGATAACCTAAAAAATAAAAAAAGTTAATGAATCGTAAAGTAGTCATGTAATGCCAAACAGATTCACACTCGCACAATTAAACTTGTGTATTCTATAAAATGAAGGAAGGAACTTTGCTTAATTTAATTTAACAATGCAATCAGATAGAGTACATTGCCTTTGGGAGACATTAAGTTTATTTTAATGATTTTATTTTGCCTACTTCGCCATTCTCGTTGGGATTTCCTATTTTGTAAAATCTCATGAACTCATAAATAATAAGAATAACTTATTTCTGAATGACAAGATTGTATTTTTCCCTACTGACTTAGTGTGCTTGTGTTTATCTGTTTTATTGGTTCGTTCCTTTCCTTTCCAATGTTTCTGTAATAAGCGGTGTGATTATGATTATTGTTATAATTTGTTTTTTAAATTATTATTATTATATATAATTACAATAATGAAAAACCCATATAAATCCCTATCCAAAAACGGCCAAGCTATTCAGTGGGTTTGACCACAGTATTGTTATCAAAGAAAACAATGCCTCACCAGAGTCTGCAGACCAAACATGATCTTCATGTGTTTGATGGGGGTCACTAGTCTTGGCACAAGTGTGTACGTAACATCCACAAACTCAGTGACTCTCTCAAAGTGCTTGATGTCTCTGGCTTGCACGATCCTCCAGACCTCTGCAGCCACCACACGGATTCTGCACGGCTCTTCAAGGGTCAGAAGATGCCAGTCACCTTCTAGCCATAATGGGGGTCCTAGAGCTGAAAAAGGTTGAAGTTGATTCCCATGCGTTTGCATTCGTTTCTAAATAGTTTATGTTAGATCTATTATTGACTTGCACCAACTGTGCAGTTGATTTATGACAATAAAGTAACAAGTAACAGTGTAATAACATGCAAAGGCATGATTGATTTAATAGATTATACTGCTTTTAATTGAAAGCAAGGCAAGCTATGCAAGAAATACTTATGTAAAAAATCATCACTTGATGGAAAGTGTCAGGTTGTAATAGGTTTGTTTGGGTTATTAAAAACATAGCAAGAAACACCTTCTAAGACCTCCTTCATCCGTTTAGTCCATGCATATTCAATGATCCATAATGGTAAAGCAGGAATAAGGTGAGCACATGCTTTTTCCAACCACAAGTTTTCACTCATTCCAGCCAAAGCAGCAGTTTCAGTCTTTAACACTGTCATGATGTCCAGGCATCAGCGGCTTTCAGTGCAGAGCATCTGATAAGAGCTACTGCACGCGGGAAACACCCAATCATTGGCTCTGCTGAGATGATAACGATGAGTTTAAACTGGATTTAAAAGTCACATTTGGTTAGGCATGTCCGGACACGTTTAGGAAGTAAATGACGGAACAGTTTACTTTCACTTAGACATCAACATCAAAGTTAGACATATCACGGAATAATTCGATCTCGATCGGTATTACAGCGACTGCACAAACTACTCATAAGGTCAGTGCAAATATTCTTTGTGTGAAAACAGAAATTGTTGACGGTGACGTTTGAAAAAAGCACAGCTGAAGGAGCTTTTCAAAATAAGAGAACACTTCCGCATCACATAAAATAAACTAAACTAGTAGGATTTAGCTAAATATGAATATATATATAGAGAGAGCTAAGTTTATAGGTAAAAAGGAGAAGTGAAAATATAAGCCGACAGATTAAAAATAAAAACGTTCTGATTTAACGTTCTTACCATTGTGTTTCATATGGAGGGCCAACTTAAATAAAGTAATTAAAATGTGTAAATATTTAAATTATCGTTATGTAAGTATGCGTAAAGACAGATTTACAATTCTCGCATTTCGTTTTAAGCAAAGTTCACTCATATCGTTGAAATACAATTCAAAATTAAATATTGTAACTTTTAAAAATTGGCATACGTACACAATATTTAGGGCTATAATCTGTGGGTAGATGTTGCAGAGAACATGGTTCAAGGACATTCAAATTACTCACAAACGCGCAACAAAATAAGGTACTTTATTTTGAAATATATATTTCCAGCTTCACACTTTTTTTGTAACAACTCATGACATAGCGCTTGTTGGCGTGATGTGTTGACTTCTGGAGGTTTGATAGTTTGACTTGAGTCGCCAAATCTCCAAATAACTGATGCCATTAATTCGGGTTTATACTGTAAATAGGGAATCTAAAGGTCGCCTTTGAAGGTGAGTGTACGGTGCACAGCAGTATTTGTATGTGTCCTTTAGACACGTCGTTACAGTAAGTGCTTACTATATCGTTTATATAACCTAGAACCTTTTATTTGAACATCACTCATATATGTTAGTTCAATATATTTCATGATATAGCCACACTTTATTTTTGTATTTCTACAAATCACTAAATAACTGTGTTCTAACTTTGCCAAGCTAGATGCCGCCACGCATTGAAGACGTAATGAAACTGTGTTGTGAGGTATCCGCAAACCAACAAGTAAAAACCGCGGTAAAGCAGTCTGGAAAAGGAGCGGCGGCCGCTGGTGGTTTGGCTTTTGCAGGAGGCTTAATGGGGTCCATTGGGAATGCAGTGGGCAGTCCATTCCTGCCTGACATACAGCATAAATAATAATATAAATAAAATATTCAGCTATATATATATAATATATATATATATATATACACTGTCATATGTGATGCTGGCTTCCTCTTACCGTGCTTTTGTCTTTTTAAAGGTGGGGCTGTTGGTGGACTGATTGGATGCTGGATGACCAGTGGACAGTTTAAACCTCTACCTCAGGTTATCATGGAACTGACACCTGACCAGCAGCGCAGACTCTGTGAGGATATAGTAACCATCCTAGGCTCAATAACATGGACTGATGTTGCACAGCTGACTGCCCTTGTAATGGGAAACGCCACACTACAGCAACAAGTGACCGCTGCTCTTCTGAGCTATATACAAAAGGAACTTCAAGCTGAAGTGCATTATGTAGACTGACGTAATGAGAAACAACATTTCAAACCTTTTAATCATGTGTCATATGGGTTGTTTGATTGGACGCTTGAGTACTGTAGTTGAAACTGGCGTACAGCATATTAGTACTGTATACCTTTTTTTTTTTACTTTATATGGTACATTTGAATCTGTGAAATCGTATTTCCTCCACAGGATAAAAAAAAAAGGTAATTGTGAGTTTTTTTATTTTTTTTAATCTTACAATTCTGACTCTTTTTCTCGCAATTCAGGAGTTTATATCTGACAATTCTGACTCTTTTCTTGCATTTTAGAGAAAAAAGGTCAGAATTATTCCATGGCAGAAACAAAAAAAACAGAATTGCGAGATGTAAACTAGAATTAAGAGAAAAAAAAAATCAGAATTGTGAGATAAAAATAATGATACTATCTCACAATTCAGATTTTTTTTCTCGCATTTTTGAGAAAAAAGTCAGAATTATTTAATGATGGAAAAAAAACCCCCACAGAATTGTGAGAATTCTAAGGGGAAAAAAGTCAGATTTGTTATAATTATGAGAAAAGAATATATATCCTGAATTGTGATAAAGATTGTGGCTTGTGAAAATCCGAATTGAGATAAAAAGTTGCAATTTTTTACCTTTTTTTCCCGTGCCAGAAACAAGCTTCCCTATGAATCTGACAATGTATATTCTTTGCATTAATATCCTGACATAATGTGCAGCTTGTTTTCAGAACAAAAAACAATTGACCAGGGCTGTCCAAACTCGGTCCTAGAGGGCAGGTGTCCTGCAGAGTTTAGCTCCAACACCAATTAAACACACCTGAACAAGCTAATCAATGTCTTCAGGCTATAGAAACTGCCGTACAGGGTGTGAGGCAGTTGGATCTAAACTCTGCAGGAAACCGGCCCTCCAGGACCGAGTCTGGACAGCCCTGAGCTAGACAGTAGAATATATATGAGGATACTTGTTGAATGTCTTTTTAAAAATATTTAATGAATCTTTTGTTGTTGGCGTTCTGATGGAACCGTGTTTGTTCATTTGTAACCAAGATTTGCATGCCCAGT
Organism: Sinocyclocheilus anophthalmus; assembly: GCA_018155175.1. Classification (NCBI taxonomy): domain Eukaryota; kingdom Metazoa; phylum Chordata; class Actinopteri; order Cypriniformes; family Cyprinidae; genus Sinocyclocheilus; species Sinocyclocheilus anophthalmus. The sequence goes on from JADLZN010003843.1 coordinate 24,944, forward strand.
CAAAAGCCTCAAAAACAGATGTTGGTTGCTTTAAAACATATATTTATTAATAGTTAGATTTAGCCAGACACATTAAAAGCATGCAGAGAAAATGTCCAGGGTTTATCCAACAATTACAGTATCCTCATCAGGAAACTCATAATAAGGCACCTCCAAGTTGAGAGGCGCGGGTCCTTTTCTGATCCTTCCTGAAGCATCATAATGTGACCCGTGGCAGGGGCAGTAGTACCCGCCGTAATCACCGGCATTTGCGATTGGGACACAGCCGAGATGAGTGCAGACACCAATGACGTGACCCAGATTTTTTTCTTTTTTTTTTTTTTTTTTTTTTATTATTTTTTTTTTTTTTTTTATTTTTTTTGTTTTTTTTGGGTTGGTGGAAGGGGTCTTTGTCATGCTGGGGTTCCGTCCTGGCTCCGAGAGATCTACGCTCTGCTCGGCTGCGATCTCCTTCTCTGTTCTGTGACGAACAAACAGAGGCTTGCCTCTCCACTTGAAGGTCATGTTTTTCCCCTCTGGGATGTCGGACAACTTGATCTCGATTTGGGACAGGGCCAGGACGTCAGCAGAGGCACTCATTGAGGACACGAATTGGGTCACGACCGTTTTGGCAGCATAGACACCCACCACAGCAGTGGATCCGGTCACCAGGTAAGAGAAGGCCCGTCTAGCATCGCCGCTTTCCTGAGAGGACTTCTTGGGATCCAACACCTCAACACGCCGATAGTCAGAGAAGTCAGGGATTTTGATGTCGGTGTGAGTGAGACGTGCTCCAAAATGGCCTAAAAAGAGATTAAATGGTAATTGCATTAGATTATATATATATTATATAAAGGGACTAACCTAATATTGGCATCTGTAAATTAATAAATAAATTTATATAAAGATATTAATTTATATTTTATATGATTTGTGACCCTGGACCACCAAACCAGTCATAAGGGTCAAGTTTTGGCCAGGGTGACGGCTATACTATACAATATAATATGTCAATAATATGACTTATTATAGGATTAATGACTGTATTAGAATGAGGTCTGGTATGCAACAATGGAACCACAACAACCAGAACAAGTAAATAATATATTTGAATAAAGTAATACAAAGACATCTTATTCAGACCATTCATTTTTAGACTATTTCTGTAGCACAACAAACATTAGTCTGGAACTGATGGGTAAGTTACTGTAAAAAAGTAATTACTACTAGCTACTAATTACATCTTCAAAAGTGCAATTACTGTACTAATTACTGTCTAAAAAAAGTATTGCATTACTAATTAGCAAACTTTCTAAATCCTATATCAACCTCAACAAGTTAATGATACAAGGATAGACATAAAATGGTTCTTTTAATTCTTTCAAATAAATATTATAAAATTGAAAAAAAAAAAGAAAAAATCTTGAACTGACCAAATAATTTTAAAGGGACAAGGTTACATCAAAACATAAAAATTTAACGATGTTAAATTCACTATTGCTTTATATAACATGATTATAAATAAATTACAGTAATTTATTACTAGTCGTGCATTACACCCGATACTGGTCTAGAAAATCAAGAGTTGTGAACAGCCTGTCATGATATGTCCCCGGTATGTGGTCACCTACCGCACACAGCAGACTTCACCAGCACTTCTGTCTTCACTGCTCCGGGAAGTAACGCTTTCAGCGGACCACAAGCCCGCAGGTAAGGGGAGAAAGCCCCCAAACGAGCGGGCAGAGACATCACTGTTGTGCGGTTAAAAGGCTACTTACACCGACGGTCACACCGACCTTTGAAGAGAGAGCTTGTACTGCGGAAGCTCCTCCCTCGGTGCTTCATAGTTGACTGGGTATTTACTGAACAGAAAGGGCAAAGTAAAACAGAGATGATAAAATAATTCCTCACCCAAAGCTATTTAAATGATAAATACAATACATTATTTAATTAGCTCCTCATGTTATTTTCAATATATTTGTTGAAATATTTAAATATTTCTGATAATTGTTATAGTTTTGAACAGGCAGTACAAGGCAGTCTCGGGAAAATGTAAACAGTAGTGACGAGACGTTCGACTCATTTCGGCGGATCGGTTCTTTTGATCCGATTCTTCTCAGCTTACTAATCGGTTCTCGGGCTTGAGAACGAATCGTTCAAACGTGAACCAATTCATTAAAAAGATCCGACTCAAAACCAAAAATGTGTTCACTGGTCGGGAATCCGCAGGATGGTCACCTGAAAATTAAACATGAGATTTTTACGCCGGAAAATAGGGATCATAGTTGTTTTGGCTTATGCGATATTTTCGTTGTATGCAGCGTATAATGTATTTTTCAACAAGAGGGTTATTTCTCGCGTTCATCGCGTGGTAAAAAAGGGCTATGTGATTATAGGTAAGACAATTAATCATAACTTGCATCATCTAATAGGTTTGTTGTAATAAACATAAACAATATAATATAGTGTAAATGCAATAAAAGCATATCAATTGAAGATGGAGTGTAAACAGATTTGTTTAATAATGTACGTTTCCAGATAATGGAAAAGCAGGAGAGGAAGAGTGGAACCCATGGGAAGAGGATGAACGTGCATATTCCTTAGTTCTGCAGAAGCGGAGAGATGCCTTCAGATCATACCGAGCTCATGCAGCTAAGAACAAGCCAAAAACATATCAAGTTCAGATCTGGGGCAAAGCGGCCATTGGCAAGTGCAATATGTTTTTTTTTTGGTTCCAGAGATCATTGCATTGCTTGTTGTGTCTTCATTTTTTTGCATTAGTAGAGAGCATAAATGAGATCATGTTCCTGGTTTACCTTTTCCTAGGACTTTATTTGTGGAAACATATTTTAGAAGGGCCTCTCAACCCACAAGACAAATCCAGCCAATGGAGAGAAGGAGAGATTCAGTCTGGGAAGATCAATTTCAGGTAACTGACAATTTTATTCAACGAGGATGCATTAAATTGATCAGAAATGAAGACTTTTTTTTAATATTACAAAAGGTTTCTATTACAAATGAATGATGTTTAAAATCCAGAAGAAAAACTGCAGAAAAATTCATTAAAAGGACATTGTAAAATAGAAAACAGTAATTTAAATTGTAATAATACCTCACAATAATACTGTGTATATATATTTTTTTGTTTTTAATAATTAATTTTTTATGTATAATTGGAGTCTTCCTGAGCATAGGGATTTCTTTCAAAAAAATTCAGAATGCACAACTTTGCAATCTCTTTTATTATAATCTGTCCTCAGTTTTTACACAGGGCCAGCAGTGGTCCAAGGGCACGTTTCTCTCGACACAGACAGTGTGGTGTTGGTTTTGAATGGCCGTGAGCAGCAGAAAATCTCTTACTCCATCCAGTGGCTGCAGCACGTCCAGAGTCTGGTGCAGATGCGCTCTGTATCTCGGGTTGCTGTGGTTCTTCTGGGCAACGAGCAGTGCAATAACGACTGGATCAGTCCTTACCTTAAGAGGCACGGCGGGTTTGTGGACCCGCTCTTTCTTGTGTACGACAGTCCTTGGGTCAATGATAAAGACATCTTCCAGTGGCCACTGGGTGTTGCCACGTAAGTTTCAATTTTTAAAAACGTTTATATTTTATGAGGTAGGTTTCTGTAATATTTTATTAGCATCCAATTTGATTCTTTTTATATCATTTAGGATAAAATCAGTTAGTTTGATTGTTTATAACGTGCTTTTTCTTTCTCTACAGATACAGGCATTTCCCTGTTGTCACACTTAGCGGTCAGATGGTGAAAACTGCTAGACCATATCTCTGCAATTTTCTCGGGACTATGTACAAAAACTCCTCCAGGGAAACTCTCATGGGCGTCCTAAAGCAGAACGGATTGGAGAAAGATTGCCTCATGCATGTTAGAGAGAAGTATGTATCTTTGGAAGTACTGTCCATTATTTTGTCGGTCTAATTTGAAACAGATTGCATTCACAAACAAAATTGCACAATGTAATAATAATATTTAACAATACTACTCGATTGTAGGAAATGTAAAAAAAAAAAAAAAAAAAACGCGGGTCAGGTAATTTTTTTTTTTTAAAGAAATCTTTTTTATTCCAGCAAGGGATGTATTCAATAGATCAAAAGAGACTAAAAAGACCATTTATATCTTACACACACACACACAAAACAACAACATCATTAAATGTGATCTTTTAACTTTATAATCACAAGAATACGAAAAGGGTTCTTGAGCACCATGAAGATTTCTGAAGGTCATGTGGACACTGGAGTAAACGTGAATGACTGCTGAAAAATGTTATTTTAAATTGTAATATTTCACTATATTACTGTTTTTTCTGTATTTTTGTTCAAATTAAATGCAGCCTTGATGAGCATGAGACCCCCCCCTCCAAAAGTAACATTTTGAATGGTAGTGTAAGTTATGATGATCAGTTAGTATGTATAATTGTTTACTTAGCCAGTACACATTCTCATGTTTCTGTTTTACCCATAAATCCTTCACAAATAATATCTCATACATTGCTGGACTGCAGCAAGTGTTTTTTTTTTTTTAACCTATTGCCGTTTTGTCATCAGGTGGCTTCCTCAAGAGACGGCAGACACCTCCAGACAGTACCAGATGGCATTAGCACAAACTGACCTCACTCTTTGTCCGGTGGGAGTGAACACAGAGTGCTACCGCATCTATGAAGCCTGTGCCTATGGCTCTGTGCCCGTGGTGGAGGACGTCCTGACTCCAGGGGCCTGTGCAGTTGGTAACCGGTCCCCGCTCCGACTACTTAAAGATGCAGGAGCACCCTTCATCTTCCTCAAGGACTGGAGGGAGCTGCCTGCCATCCTGGAGAGGGAGAGAGAGATGAGCCAGAAGGAAAAAACAGAGAGGAGGATGAGAGTGCTGGAGTGGTACAGTGGCTTTCGTCAGCAGATGAAGGACAAATTCACAGAAGTGTTGGAAGATGCCTTTTTCAAAATCACCTAGGATTAGTTTGGAAAACCTTAAAGAGACAGTTCACCCAAAAATGACAATTCATCATTTCAGTCATCATTTACTCAATTATACATGTGAAATATAAGATGCTACTGTGTGTTCATGGTTTACCATATGCTGCTGTGCGTTAATGCCCTCCATGTTTACTGTAAAATATTAATTTATTAAGTCATGATGTTTCAGTGGAAATAACAGTGCAAAAAGTAGTAAGAAGTGTTTTTTTTTTGTTTATAACCTAGCTGGGTTACATAGACAGATATTTAATATTGTTAACATTTAATTTTTCTCACTTGAAGGTGTTTTTTGCTTTTAGCTCAGTGCAAGTTATTAAAATAAATTAATTTTACTTTTAACCTGCCTGATCTTTATTTATCTAGCATTTAGACTCTTGCAATTTTGAATTGATTTGACAGAATTCAGTCAAGTGCTCACAGAAAAGATGTCTTTAGATGTTTCTTGAACCTTTTGGACTTTTATGCAAAAAAATATATTAAAATGTTTATGTATTTGTTTATTTTAAAATAAAGTGTCTCCTTTTTGGTTGTTCCTTTTGGCAATAAGGAATGATATTAAAATGATTGTCAACAAATCAAATTCATGTTAAAATTTAAACTGATGTCCATATTTTCTATTACTGTTACAACTCACGCTACATACTGCAGCACTCTGTGCTTTACATTCATTTACACAGTTTAGGTACAAGTAGATTTTTGTAGCAGATAAATGTGTGAAATTTGTATCAGCATTTTATTTCATGAAATCTTTTTACAATAACACAATACAAAAAAATGACAAAAATATAAATATGGAAAAGACTTATAATTATGCCACATTTTGTTTAGATTATCAGTTTTAAACGTAATTCTGTCAATAATGTCATTTGTCTTTTAATAATGGATTTTTATAGACTGAAAGTCCAGGTCTGGGACTATAAAGAATAAAACAATAAAATCTATAAGGCTACATGAAAGGCATTTGTAAATAAATTAAAGGGCGATTCACTAAGTATTGCAACAAAACAGCTGTCCTATAAGAGGCGCTGTGTGACTGTCAGTTTATCCACAATATCCATCTTCAGAAATTATATGTACAATATTAAAGGTTTTGTTAGTATTTTATAAAATAGAAAATAAATAAACCAATTAAAATGCCTTTTTTTATTTAGCATTTTTATTTAACACGTAGAAACAGTTTAAGGATTCCATTTGGCCCTTTGTAAAAACTGAAAAGTCAGTAAAAAGTCCAAATTGCATTACATTTAACTCTGACTGTGTGACACTGCTACAACTGGTTATATATATTTTCTGCTCAAATCTGAAATCATCTTATGATCGTCGTCAATGGAACCGGAACGGAATCACAATCCTTCATTTCTTCTAGATGTCACAGAGGCGAGTGATTTATTTACATGCAATTTCAAACACTGGCCACTAGGCGCCCTACACGACGCATTCCTAAAAACGAGTTTTATTAAAAATATTCAAAAGGCTTACTTTAAAACGTAATAATTAGAAATCATATACACTTTTAAAGGACTCACAATGAAACGATTTGTATTTATAAATCTTAAAAACACAGCATATTTCACAATATGTTTTTCAAACTGTTTTGATTTGTTTATAAGCATCGAAATGCTATGTTTTTAATTGTCTACTCTATAGCTACTACAAAACAAAATGACTTTCGGGGACAACTGGTTAGAAAAGTTGTCAGTCCCGTCCACATTTCCGCTACGTGCACCCCCTCCGCCTCCAATCCCTCCCATTTCCAACCACTTGCTTTTGCAGCTGCTTTGAGGTCAGTCAGAATCCGTGAAACTGTCCGGCGATCAGACCCACGGACGCGAGGAGAGGGTGCAGAAAACCACGCCAGTCATTATGCTGCTCAGTCTGTCCAGATCCGTCGGCGGGTGACTAAAAGACAGCTTGAAGGACCGGATTGCCTCTTGCTGGAACAAGCCGTGGCCATTTGCCCAAGGAAAGGGTTACTTGTTTGGGAGGAAACTCTTCCCGTGCGCGCTGTGTTTTGATCGCACTGACGGCGGAATCGTTGGGAAGTCGGAAGATGAACATTTGCGGCGTTTGGCTTTTGGGATTTTTTTTAGCCTGAACAACTTGAAAAATCTCTGGGATGCACTGGCTTCTGTAGGGCGACCTGGAAATCGGAAAAGCCCCCCCAAACAAACCAGTTTACAAACATTCTCGGAACTGAACTGAAATATTTCTATTGAAAATGTCGAATCCTTTGAAGTTCAAAAAGGATAAAGAGATCATTACAGAGTACGAGACTCAAGTCAAAGGTAAGAAGCATAAAGTGCAGGAGTAGTTGGATGGCTGCTGAAGGCAGTGGTGCAGTGAGAGCGTTTAATCATTGAACAGATCACTTGTGCATCATGCTGAATGTTTGATTCACAGATTGAACATTTTGTGTAAAGACTATAGAAATAGAATAGAAATCAGATGAACTTGTTTTTGCAAACAACAGGTTTGGGAGAAGCTTGTTGTCACATGTTGGGTCAGTGACAAATAAGGTTAAAATAAAAAATAGGAGAAATGTTTTAAAAATCTTGTCAGTATCAGTCTCTCTCTTCTCTCTTGTGTGTGTGTGTGTGTATATATAATATATATATATATATTTATACATAACATGCAACATGCATGCATGCATGCATACACAACACACCACCACACATCACCATCTATCTATATAATATTATATATCATATATAGATTATATATGTGTGTGTGTATAAGTATAAAGTTGGTGTAGAAGTGTATATATATGTGGGTGTGTGTATAAGTGGGGTATATTATTGTGTGTGTGTATAAGTGTGTATATATATAGGGGTGTGTTTGTATAAGGTATATATATGTGTGTGTGTGTATAAGTGTATATATAGTGTTTGTGTGTATATATGTATAGATGTAGGGATGTAGGGTGGTGTGTGTATTGGGTGTGGGTGTCTGTGTATGTGTGTGTGTGGATGTGTGTGTGTGTATATATATGTGTGCGTGTGTGTATGTATATGTGTGTGTGTATAATATAATATATATATTACTGTGTGTGTGGATAGGGGTGTGTGTCTATATATGTGTGTGTATATAGGTGTGTATAGTGTGTGTGTATATGGTATATATATATGTGTGTGGGTGTGTGTGTGTGGTGTGTGTATATATGTGTGTGTGGGGGTGTATATGGTGTGTGTGTGGTGTATATTATATTATATATATATATATATATATATTGGTATATATATAGATATCTATATAATATATATATATATTATATATATATAATATATATATATATATAATATATATATATATATATATGTGTGTAGATATATATATATATAGGTGTGTATAAGGAATATATTTGTGTGTGTATATATATATATATAATATATATATATATAAATATATAAATAAATAAATATATATATATATATATAATTATATATATATATATATATATATATAATATATGATAAGATTAGATATATATATTATGTGTGGGATACACATACATACACACACATATATACACACAAAACTTGTTCATTATTTCATTATTTTTGATTCACAAATATCAAGAAATTTATTGACCCACACATACACGAACACCTTTTCATAAAAATGTCAAATATATTTTTTCTCTAAAAAATTTGTAATGCCAAAATGGGTCAACTTGGGCCTTTAACTTTATCTTTTCTGTCACATTACAGCAAACTAGCTTCTTAAGTTGTAAGCCTCGGGATGTTTTAAATATTAATATTTTTTAACAAAAAATGCTGCTTTTTTTGGGAAAAATAATGAAAATTATGCCAGCATTTCTTATTTTTCCAAGATTTTCAGCCTTTAATGATACCACCACCTTGTCCCACAAAAATGAAAATATGACTTTAATTCAGAGACTGAAAACATGTTTTGTGTGTATTCAGTTTTGAAATGAATAGTCATTAATGCACGAATTGTGCTCAACATAACCAGTTTTTCTCTATTTTGAGTTGATTCGTTTTTCATTCTGTTGGAGTATTTTATACAAGGTCAATGCCTTTCTCTTGGCATGCAGCCATGTTATATTTAGATGAAGATGATGATGCATGAGTTTTTATACCAAGTAGCTGCAGGAACATGTTTAACAATACTGAAAATATTCCATATTGTTAGACACACTTAGTCACTCTCCCTTTCTCCTGGCCACTCAAATGTCTCTTGCTCATTATACAGATACTTCTAAAGTAACTATAAATGTTTCTAGTCATTTTACATTTTTTTCTAATTTGTTTTTGTTTTACGATTTATCCAGTGATTGCGAATGTAATTGAAACTCATCGGTCAAATTTGCACCTTGTGTTAAGGTCACTGTTGAGCAGAACTTCTTAAAAACTTCCCTCTTACTTTCCAACAAACTAAGCCGGATGGTCTGTTTCCTTTTCATCTCATGAGCATCATCATCACAGGAAAGAGGCAGTTGCTGCATTGTAGTAACCATGGGGATTTGGCATCACCCCAAGGCCCAAGTCCTCCAGGGCTGTTTGCAGAGAGAAATGCCTATTATTTATGTAGAGGGAGAGAAGTACGTCGCTATCATGACATGGCGTTTGTCAGAGCAGCAGTGCTCATTTGGCAGGAATGTTCAGCCCCTTGCTCTGATGATGACTAAGGCTGTTAATAGCAGCGTGATGCACAGAATCCGCCCGTGCCGAGCATCTCATTAGCTTCACGCTGCAGCCAAATGGAGTTGTAGTAACATGAAAACACCCCTCAGATTAACAGCCATGACTTTTTTCTTAGACTTGTTTTAGCACAAACTTTATGCTGGTGCAGTGTTGACGGTTATGTTTTTGTGCTTTTTTTTTATGGTCTTCTAAAAATTGGCATCCATGTCAGGTAAAGGTGAATGGTAACATATTGTTTGTGTAAACTGTAGTTTCCCTCAACCTGATTTGGAATGGTTTGGGATTGACTTCCTCTGCAACACTGTGGTTGTCGTGAAAGTGATACTGCGAGAGAGAAGAAAGGCCGGAACTGTGCCTGGAATCCCGTTTTATCGACTTATCCCGAGGACTTTGTATTCCAGGCTCTTGGTGTTTGCACATTCTCTTCTTATCCTGACCATCACTTATTTTGTACTTAGATTGTGTTTTTATGA